>AZIM01003009.1:66378-85511 GCA_000516915.1 Ophiophagus hannah | reverse complement strand
ATAAAGTATTCTATTCTATTCTATTTTAAAGTTACAACATTTTTATTATGGGAAAAAATAAGGACAAAAAAGTCATATTGACTTATTCAAGTGGGTTAATATGAAAAATGAAATTATGCACAGGGGTGTAAACCTAATTCAGCTACCTAAAATTCAATGTGTCATACACCAATTTAATCAGTCTCTTTAGTAGGATAGAAAACCATTGGCTACCTGGACTAATCTTAACTGGTTAGGAACCTATGTTCTACCAGAATCACCCCAGCTATATTTATACAACAAGCTATTCCATGGTCAAGTACAGTTTATTTACAAGTGCCTGAATCAATAACCACAGAGCCATAAACAAACTACATAGGTTCACTTCTGAGCCACTAACTAACCAAATGTTCAGTTTAGTATGTTTGAACACATCCCTAACATTAGCATAACAGCATCACTCCCTAAATCAGTACATGCAGTCATGTAAATAAGTCCAAATAAGCAAGCTAAATCTTATTTTTGTAACAGTGAATTTTTTTGTGTTAATATCATGTTAAGCCTCCATCAACTTCTAGGGCAACCCTTTCAATATCAGACAGTACATGGATTCTACTGATTGGAAAACACATAAATCATACAATCATCTTAACTTCTTTACGATAATTCAATTTATTTGATTTATTTGAACTGATTTCCGATTCTCAAAAGGGTTCCACATTACAGGTACTCCTCAACTTACAATCATTTGAGGTGACTTACAATCATCCTTGCGTTTACAAATATTGCAGCCTCCCTGCAGTCACATGACCAAAATTTGGACACTTGGCAACCAGCATATACCTTGGCAGCATCTTGGGAGTCACATGATCACCATTTGCAACTTCTCAGGGAGCTTTGGACAAGCAATGTTAAATGAGGGAAGCTGAATTCACTTAACAGCCATGGTGATTCATTTAACAACTGTAGCAAAAAAAAGGTCATAAAATTGGATGCAACTTGCTTAATAACTGCATCGTTTAGTGATGAAATTTCCAGTCCTAATTGTCATAAATCTAGGACTCCCTATAGTGGGCCTCGACCCAAACATACCCTAGAAGAATTATTCTGAGAAAATAAAACTGCCTGAGACTGAGTGCTGATGCAAAGAGGCTTTGTCAAAATATTTCTAGTGCCCTTCTTCAAATCACTATCATCCATACATGCAAGGCTTAAACTTCCAGAAATAAAAAGGCAACCAAGATCTTTCATTTAAAGGGGTGGGGTGGGGGAAACCCTCAAGGAAGTCTTCCCCTCCCGTTTAATAGAAACCAAAAAGGAAGTCAATGTCACTCACCAGTAAGCAGTCCGAATTCACTTCAGATTTGGGGTCTTTTATCATCATCCCGATTTTTTCAAACCGGGACTCAAAGCTTTCTCCTGTCGACATAATGCTGAAGAGGCGGTCTTCCTTAATCCACAGGAAATCAAATCTGGAAGGGGGGGGTGTCTCCCTGAGCTCTCCCTCTCAGAGAAGAGCCGGAGACTGGCTGGGGTTGTCCCTTGTCCTCCCCCCGTTACACATCGTCGCGCGACAAAAGCGAACGTCGAAAACGGGAAGTGGGGCGCTGCTCGGTCCTGGGGGAGCCGCCTTCTCGGTTGCCCCGCGAGTCTCTAGGCTGTGCTCCCTGGCCCGCCGGTGCGCTCTCGTCTCCAGCCCAAGGCCCTGTGTCGAAGGAACCACATTTTTCCCCGATCAGCGTAGCGGTTCCTCCCGCTTCTCTTTGGGTATTAGCTGCACAGCAGCGGCTTTGAAAGAAGGGAAGAAGGGGTGGAGGAAAAGCGCGAGGCCTACCATGAAAAACAGGAAACTTTCTCAGCGGAGCGTCATCCAGCTGCTCCCTCCACCGAGACTCGGGCCTGAGGAGGCGCACGGCTTCATTTCGTGCTCAATGCCACGGCGGAGGTAGCGCGGGCGAGCCGCCTCAGAGGCCCCGCTAGCCCCCAACTTCTAGGTCGGGAAAAGCAAGCCGACGCCTCCGCTTTTGCTCTCCAGATGCGCGAGTTGTCTTCGGCCACCGCGTAACGGTTGAGATGCTTTCGTCCTCTCCTCGCTCCCTTTTCTCTCCTCTGTCGCGGCTTCTCCGGTCGCTGCGTTTCTCTCCCCCTTCTTCTCCCCGATGCTGACCGGGATTCAAAAGTCCCGGAGGAGTAGGTGCAGCTTGCCACAGTTTCGCTGCTCTGCTGCTGCANGGGTAGGGGGGGCGGGGGAGAAAAGAGAATGAGGGAAAAAAATGCGAGCTCCTTCCAACTGCAGAGATGAGCGAAGGCAAAAAGTACAAAGCCGCAGGGTAGTCACTATCGCCTCGGTACAGTAGCTAATCAAGGAGGGAGCACTCTCACAAATATGTCCGCCTTCCTGTTCAAATAGTCTAAGCAAGACCGGAGGAAAGGACGCATGCGCTGGAGGAGAACCACCGCCGGCTGTGACCGCGGCTGAAAGAGCGCGCATGAGCGCGAATGCCTTTTCTCCGTGTCTGCTGTAGACTTGGCCCTTCGCTTCAGCCTCTTTCACGCTTCACCGAGGAGAGCGCGAGAATGAACGGCCGGTGCTGCGCACGTGAAATCTTGAAGCGATACTAGGCGGCGGCCTGCGAGTAAGCGCGGACTTTCCAAGGAACGAATACTGGATCATTGCCGGCGTTCAAATTCCAAGAAAGACGGGGGTCGTCATGGCAGCAAATTCAGAATTGTCCAAGGACAAGTTTCCCTATGCAGAGGATTAGAGAGGATGAGCTTACTCCTCTGGAGTAGGTTCTTCGTGGAGCGCGTGTTATTCCGTGCCACCTTTTTGGAAAAATTGGCGGTGTTGTAGTTAAATCTTGTGGTGTGGATTGGTAGTGAAAGACGACAGATCAGTACGTGTTCAGCGCCCTGGATGTTTCTCGTTATGCCGTATCCTGAGAGGAATTCCCATTTAATGAACTCAGATCTAGAGAGATGGACAATTGAGCAAGAAAAAAGATACCAGGGGTTGTCAAGTGAGTATATTTTGAGAAAATAACCACTCAATGACCAAACAAAGTAAATCATAAGGTGTTTTTTTTTATTGGCCTTCTGTTGGTAGTTTGTGATCAATGGTTTGTGGCTTAACCAATCAAAATGATGCTGCTTGTTAGGCGAGGTCCATCCAGAGAGATCTTGCCATCGACTTCTCTGCAAAAGTTACAAAATAGACTATCTGGGCTGCAAAAATCTGGATGATTAATAGATGGCAGCAGAAACACAATATTTAGAAAGCATCTTAGCCTTTTCTGATAGAAATCTACATGTGATTTTCATGGGCTGGGAGATTTCCTTTGATTTCATCTTAAGGGAAACACTTTAGCTTATTTTAGTGCTATTGTACTTCCATTAATAAAAGACATCTGCCTTTATTTATCTCTTATTACTTTTCTCATAAAAGATTGCTATCTTCTTGTCACAAAATTGTTTAATTTGTATTATTCACATGAAGTATAAATTTGCATATACTTAATATAATATGTACCAGTTACCTGAACAACTGAACAATATCCAAATTTTGTTGTTTTGTTCAAGAGTCAAACTTTGTTGCCTTCCTTTTGCTTTATTAATTTAACATTTCAAGGGCGTATTGTAGAACAGGTATGTCAAACTCGCATTGTCATGGCAGTGTCATGTGACATATTGTGACTTTTCCCCCCTTCGCTAAACCAGGCATGGGCGTGACCAGCACATGACATATCTGGCCCATGGGCAGTGAGTTTGGCAGCCCTGCTATAGAATAACTGCTTCTGTGGAATCACTAAATCACACATTTTGCAGTATCTACCACATGGTAGATACTGCATTAAGTATTTGCTACCCTTTGTCTTAACCATTTAGGGTGTCTGGATTGTTATATAATTGTCCTTATGTTAACAGATGTTGACTTTTTGTTTGCAATTACTGAGGCTTTCTGTGTTTTCAGAATTTGATTTAAAAATTCAGTGTATAATGCCACTTTAGATTTTTTTTCACTTTTATTTAAAAAACAGGCAGTATTGCATATAATTTCAGTTTTAGCATATTCATTTGCATATTATTTGCAACTAACCAAGCTAGGCATCTGATCTCTTGCCCGCTCTTGATCACTGTTACTGATAAGCTTTTTTAAATGTTTCTTTTTCTCAATTAGGCTGCATCAGCCTATCCCAGAAGAGAAGATTAGTAAACATGGAGACACCAAAGTAGAAATACTTCATGGATAATCCTCAATTTATGATGGCAGTTGGGACTGGACTTGCCATCATCAAAGCACAACAGCATTGTGTCAAGGTTCCAAATAATGAATCCAATCAATCAGCAACTCTGAAACTTTTAGCTTTTCAAAGAACTGCTTTATTGAGTACATAATTTCAGCACAGCTGAAAAACAAACCAGCTCTGGTTATTTCCTGTGCTTTTAGTATAATTAAAGATTAGACAGCTCCCCCCCCTCCCGTCCTTGTCACATTGTCCAATTAGGTGTTCTGGCTTCTCCTTGGTAACCTCTTCCAGTCTCTGGCCAGCACTTGTTAGGATGACCTTGGTTACCACGAGATAGTAATTTGTTGATGTCTGGTCTGACATTCCAAAGTTCTCTCCTCCCCCCAAAGTATGTCAAGCTGAGAAAAAGAGAAAATGGCTGCGACAGGCCCAATCCGTTTCAAAGTTGACACATTGTGTATCAATGGCAATCCCTGTAGTCTTGGTTGCCATTGTTAACTATATCCTATGGTCACCAGGCAAAGCAACCTCCTGCCACCTTTCACAACTAAGTCAATGGGAAGCCAGGAAGAATTTGCAAGTCCCAGGCAGCTAACAAGCAGGCCACAGGCAAGTAAGTGGCTGCTGCCAGGTGGCAGAGAGCAGAATGGGTTGTGTAAGGGTGTGAGATATGGCTGGAATTTGGGAAAAGATATAAAAGATGTGTGGAGAGACTTTGGGAGGGTGCATAGGAGTGCAGAGGTGTGCATAAAGATGCAAAGGAAGTGCAGTAAGGGTTGGGAAAGATGTGAAGGAGTGCAGTGTGTGAGAGGGGCTCAGGAAGGGAACAAGGAAAATATGGCAAGTCTTGAGGGAGGTGCTTTGGTGTGCCAGTAGCCAGCATAGTGAGAGCACCAAAGAGCTAAAGAAAGGGTGAATAAGTGGGAGAGACTTAACCTAGAGACTTGTGACCTTCCTTACTGCTTCCTCATTGATTTTCTGATAAAGCCTGGAGATTTCAAATGGTAATCGTGTAATTGTTGGAAATTGCAACTGATTGTAAGTGTGAGACAGTTGCCATGTGCTCAGATTGTGATCATGTGACCATGAGGGTGCTGGAACAACCAAAACTCTGAGGCCTAGTTATAACCACCATTCATTTACTCTGAATGAATGGTCATAGATCTAGAATTACCTGAAGTCTTAAAGAAGAGGAATGGAGAGCTTGAATAATTAAAACTGATCAGTTACTGGGCAATTGTATATTTTACTTAGAAGAAAAAGATGAGAATTGATAAATTTGGGGAAACTGCCAAATAATTGTCAAAAAGAAATTGAGATACTTCATTGTTTTTAAATTAAAATTAAAAAAATAGAGGTGGGCATATGGTAGCATAAAAATAACTCTAGAAATATGACATCAACTGCAAGGGTTTTATTTACAACTTCTTTGGACAACTGTAAGACCTGTGCATAACTGCTTTGAAAACTATTCACAAGCTTTACCCCACTTAGAAGAATTAGTCAGTGTGTTGATAGGGTGAATTAAAGACAACTTCTGTATTACAACTTTCATTTTAAAAGAATATCTTTAAAAAACCAACTGGAGATTTTTTAAATACTTGCTACAATTTATTTCCAGATATAAAGTATAAAAGAAGCTATCTACACACTAGTGTCAAGTTCCTTAACTAACAGCAATTTTTATAATAGTCTACTGCAAGGATATCAAACTCCCAGCCCATGGACCGGATGTATCACACACTGGCCATGCCCCTGCCTGGTTTAGTGAAGGGGAAAAAAGTCCCAGTATGTCACGTGACACCACCATGACGATGTGAGTTTGACACCCCGGTCTACTGGCTCTATGGGTCTTGTGAGAAACACTTTTCTAGAGATCTTTTTGGTGGCTCCCCTAGCTCTCTCTCTATTTTACCAGTAAGCAGAATAATTGTTATTCATTATATGTGGTTTCTTGGCTGTTATGTTACCTTGTTTGTCTACATAAAGCAGCTGTTCAGTTTAATTTTAATTTTGCTTTTACTTATAGTTTTCTATATTATTATCTGATTTAAGTGCTACTTTTACTAATAATTTTAAAAAGCAAAACAATGTGAATTATTTATTACTTTTTATTACTTTATAACAAAAAATATTTAATAAAAATATATTACTTTATAGAGTTAGTTTCTGGGAACATTTCTAACTACCAGGTTAAAAAGAAATGGACAGATTTTTGAGACTAGTACTAAATTAGCGTTTAAAGAATACTCTAAGGATATAGTAGTAACCTTATAAAAACTGAGATACACCTTTCTTCCTCACATAGACTAGTGTCCTTCCCTCTTCCATGGCCAGTGATTGAAGGCCACAGATAAACCATAGCTTGTATGATATAACTGGTTCACACAAGCCGAAACTAAAACAGTGGCTTAAAGTGATAAAGAGAACAAACTTTTGAGTTTACATTTCACGTTATTATCATGGTTTTTAATTAACTTTTGAATACAATATTATAAAACCCAAGCAATCATGGTTTTTGATATAGCATATTGTAAAACCCCAGGCAGTTGTAGTTTATTCAACAATTCACGATTATACAAAATTAGCATGATGTACAAAATCGACAAAGATAGTTTTTCTATTTTATGTTGGCATATGGCCTCCATCAGCCCTCCAGTTTTTTTTCTTACCAGTTATGTAGGTTGTACTTACTGTTCATTTCCCCACTCCCTCCAAGACAATGGGGAATAATGAATAATGCTACCTAGTAAATATTATCTTTATCTCTGCCCACTCTGAGAACAGGGGCAGNGTAACTAGTGACCACTTTTTAATTGCTAATAATACATAAAGCAATGCTGCTGTTTGAGAAACAGCTGTTGATTTCTCAGAAGCAAAGCATTTGGACCTAACCCTAATTCTACATGGATTTAATCCATTTGGATTTTCCCATGGATTTGCCCTGGAAACGTAGACAAGACAGCTCAAAAAGTACGCACCCTCCTAACCATGCCAATGGGCTCCAAATCCATTAGGAATGTCCATTTTGGTCCCCGAATTCATAGAGACCTAACCCTAACCCTAAGTGGATTTAACACAAATATTTTCCAATGTATTTTCCCAGGAAACCTAAATAAGACAGGTTCAAAAACTATCCACCCTCCTAACCATACTGATGGGCTCTGAATCCATTGGTGATGTTCATTTTGTTCATTCATAGAGACCTAACCATAACTCAAAATGCATTTTCCATGAATGGGATTTTCCCATGTATTTTACTAGGAAATGTAGGTAAGACAGTCTCAAAAAGTATGCACCTTCCTAACCATACCCATCAGCTCTGAATCCATTGGAAATCTTACAGTTAGGACTTCATGAATTCATAGACAAAAAAGTACAAGTTTCCTAGTAAAATACAAGGGAAATCCATTGCATAGGGTTAGGGTTAGGTCTCCATGAATTCGGAGAGCAAAATGGCCATCGCCAATGGATTCAGAGTCCATCATTATGGTTAGGAGGGTGGATAGTTCTCAAGCCTAGCTTATTTACTTCTCCTAGTAAAATACATGGGAAAATCCTATTCAGATAAAATCCACTTAGGGTTAGGGTTAGGTCTCCATGAATTCTCAGAGCAAAATGGAGCAAAATCCCTAAGTGGATTTTCTGTGAATGGGATTTTCCCATTTTCCAAGCAAATGTAAATAAGGCAAGCTCGAAAAGTAAGTACACTCCTATTCATACCCATGAGCTCCAGATCCATTGGCAATGTCCCTTTTTCTCTGTAAATTCATCAACAATTCAACCTAACCCTAGGTGGATTTTACCCAAATAGGATTTTTCCATGTATTTTACTAGGAAACGTAGATAAGGAAGACTGCTAACCATAATGATGGGCTATGAATCCATTGGCAATGGCCATTTTGCTCTCTGAATGCTTGGAGACCTAACTCTAACTGCATTTTCCGCGAATGTTATTTTTCCATGTATTTTCCCTGAAGATGTGGTTAGCAGACCCATGGGCTCCGAATCCATTGGCGATCTCCATTTTTCTCTCTGAATTCATGGAGTTGTAACCCTAACCCTAAGTGGATTTGCCCTGAATGGAATTTTCCTTGTATTTTATTAGGAAATGTAGATAAGTCAGGCTTGAAAAGTATGCACCCTCCTAACTATGCCCATCAGCTCCAAATCCATTGTTGATATCCATTTTCCTCTCTGCATTCATAGAGACCTAACCCTAACTCTAAGTGCATTTTCTGTGAATGTCATTTTCCCATGTATTTTCCCTAGAAATGTAGATAAGGCAGGCTTGAAAACTATCCACCCTCCTAACCATATTCATGAGCTCCAAATCCATTAGCAATGTCCATTTTGCTCTGCAGATTCATGGAGACCTAACCCTAACCTAAGTGGATTTTACCCAAATAGCATTTTCCCATGTAGTATTTTCCCACAGGAAATGATGTAGTAGATAAGCCGGCTTGAAAAGTATGCATTCTCCTAACCATACCGATGGGCTCTGAATCCAATGGCAATCTCCATTTTGTTCTCCAAATTCATGGAGACCTAACCCTAATCCTAAATCGATTTTCTGCAAATGGGATTTTCCAATGTATTTTCCCAGGAAATGTAGATAAAGCAGGCTCAAAAAGTATGCCCGCTCCTAACCATATCCATGGGCTCCAAATCCATTGGCAATGTTGATTTTGCTCTGAAAATTCATGGAGACCTAACCCTAAGTGCATTTTCCGTGAACGTCATTTTCCCATGTATTTCCCCAGGAAATGTACATTACACAGGCTGCAAAAGTATGCACCCTCCTAACCAAATCCATGAGCTCCAAATCCATTAGCGATGTCCATTTTGATCCCTGAATTCATGGAGACTTAACCCTAAATGGATTTTACCCAAATAGCATTTTCCCATGTATTTTCCCATGAAACCTAGATAAGGCAGGCTTGAAAACTATCTACCACCCCAACCATATCAATCAGTTCTGAATCCTTTGGCGATGTCCATTTTCTTCTCCACATTCATAAAGACCTAACCCTAACCCTGTGCATTTTCCATGAATGGGATTTTCCCATGTATTTTACTACGAAATGTAGATAAGGCAGGCTCGAAAAGTGTGCACCCTGCTAACCATACCCATCAGTTCTGAATCCATTAGCAATTTTTTTACGGTTAGGTCTCCATGAATTCATAGACAAAAAAGGACAGGTTTCCTAGTAAAATACATGAGAAATCCCATTAGTGATGACTTAATGTAGGGTATGGGTTAGGTCTTCATGAATTCGGAGAGCAAAATGGCCATTGCCAATGGATTCAGAGTCCATCATTATGGCTAGGAGGGTGGATAGTTCTCAAGCGTACCTTATTTATGTTTCCTAGTAAAATACATGGGAAAATCCTATTCAGATAAAATTCACTTAGGGTTAGGGTTAGGTCTCCATGAATTCTCAGAGCAAAATGGAGATCTCCAATGGATTCAGAGCCCATGGTTATGGTTAGGAGGGTGGATAGTTTTTGAGCCTGCCTTATCTATATTTCTGGTTAAAATACATGGGAATTTTTGCTATTCAGGAAAAATTCACTTAGGGTTAGGGTTATGATTCTATGAATTCAGAGAGAAAAATGGACATCACTAATGGATTCAGAGCCCATGGGTATGGTTAGGAGTGTGCGGACTTTTCCAACCTGTATAATTTAATTTCATGGGAAAATACATAGGAAAATATTAGCGGAAAATGCACTTAGGGTTAGGGTTAGGTTAGTGTTACGGTCTCTGAATCCATTGGCAATGTCGATTTTGCTCTGCAAATTCATGGATACCTAACCCTAACCCTAAGTGGATTCTCTGCAAATGTCGTATTTCCATGTATTTTCCCTGGAAACATAGATAAGGCAGGCTCAAAAAATATCCACCCTTCTGTCCATACCCATGAGCTCCAAATCCATTGGCGATGACCTTTTTTCCCTGCAAATTCATCAACAACTGAACCTAACCATAGGTGGCTTATACCCAAATAGGATTTTTTCATGTATTTTACTAGGAAACGTAGATAAGGAAGACTGCTAACCATAATGATGGACTATGAATCCATTGGCAAGGACCATGTTGCTCTCTGAATGCATGGAGACCTAACCCTAAACTTACGTTGAGTTATCGCCAATGCGATTTCCTATATATTTTACTAGGAAACTTGTCATTTTTTCTCTACAAATTTATGGAGACCTAACTATAAGGTGATTGCCAATGGATTCAGAGCTGATGGGTATGGTTAGGAGCATGCATATTTTTTGAGCCTGCCTTTCGAGCATGGGAAAATCCTACTTGGGTAAAATCCACCTAGGGTTAGGTTTAGTTGTTCATGAATTCGCAGAGCAAAATGGATATCACCAATAGATTTGGAGGTCATGTGTATGGTTAGGATCACGTATACTTTTCAAGCATGCCCTAACTACATTTCCTTAGAAAATACATAGGAAAATGCAATACACAGAAAGTCCTCTTAGGCCCTAAGTGGATATTCCGCTAATTGTATTTTCCCATTATTTTCTCAGGAAATGTAGATAAGGCACGTTCGAAAAGTATGCACCCTCCTAACCATACCCATGGGATCCGAATCCATTGGCAATCTCCATTTTTCTCTCTGAATTCATGGGTCCATAACCCTAAACCTAAGTGGATTATCCAAGAATGGGATTTTTTGAGGTCAGTAAAATGAGGACCTAGATTGATGGGGGATATATGCAGACTCTGTAAACTGCTTAGAGAGGGTTGTAAAGCGGTATATAAGACAGCTATAGCTATCCTCCCCTTTGGAATTCTCTTTGCTCACTATTGAAGAACCCCATTTTAGAACATACTTTAGATATTTTTCTTAAACATAGCTGGTGCATTAAATCATGAATGCTAATTTCAATTATCATTCCAATGGTTTTTGATCCAATGAGATAATCTTTTTAATTTTTAACAGCATGCTTGGCTGATCTCTGATATATAATTGAGTATTTCCAATTTAATGCTACCCATGTGATAAGAACAGGCAAAAGGTTTGGACATACTGTAAAGTTCTTACTGCCTGAGTTTCCAAGTTAGTCTGTTACAGCAAAAACAGTTTTGCCTTAATGCCTAAGAAATGTATTCCTCCCTTTTCCTCTTTCCACTCCCAGGAATTAGTATCTGTTATATAATACTTCTTATTCACGTCTATATGTTTATCTATAAAGTGGTTGTGATGCATCAAAATTGGACAAACGTGTTTGTGTTGAACAGTTTTTGTGGCAGCACCACTTTTAAAAAAATAAATAGATTGCTACATAGTCTTTTTACTATATCTCCTAATATATTTATTGTGGAATGGGACCCATTACAAATTGTAGGATTTACTTCAAAGAGAAGAGAACCCTAACATTAATTTATGCTGGTCTATGACCAATAAAATATATAAACATGTGACTGATTGAAAGTAACATTACATGAATTGTGTTCCATAATATCTCAAAAAAAATTCCCAATGATTTGGCTTTAAATGATTGTTTATACAAACTGAACAACAAAGAGGATAGAATAGTTTTTACAAACAAGCAATTGGACTTCATGTGTGCCCTTTTCATAACATCTAAATTTATCATTCTTCTGGGGGTTGAGATGAGCAATATGATATTATATGATGTTATATAATATATGAGCAATATATATATCATGTTACTGAATTTGTCCACAACTCCAAATCAGGATGGCCAATTATGACGTATGATGGTAATTATAGTCCAATAACATAAGAGCTATATGTTCCTTTGTTTAAGACTAGCTATGTGTCTTCTAAAATTATATAAATTTTGAAACCTAAATCTAATACATTTACTGAAGATGCTGCACTGTGTTCAGCAGAATATCCAATCTATCCAATACAAATATTTTATTTATATGAGAAAAAAACCTACCCTATGTTTCTACTGCATATCCTGTTGACAAAACAGTTTGCAATATCTTGATATAAATGTTATTTAAAAATATGAAAATACAGTTAAAAGTGTAACAAAAAACATATATTGTGAAAGATATAAGATCAGATTAAATAAAGCCTCAAATATTTACAGTAGCAGGAAAAACTGATTCTCAGTTTTTGTCCATAAAAATATTAGATGTTTTTCCACATTCTCTGCCCAAAGGTTTATTAGCAGAAGAGATAGTATTAATTAAAGTATCAATCTATACTAATCTCTACATTTTTATATAGAAATAGAAACAAATCACCAAGAAAAAGAATTTGAAAAACAGTCTCTCTTCTGATCTTGTATAGTGAGGATGGGAAAAAATAATAAATTTATGTTAATAAATCCACAATCATAAAAAAACAGTTTAATGACTATAGATTATGGAAATAGCTGAAAGGATCTTTCTTAATGTGCAAGAAAAAGGTTGACTCATACATGACTCCTAACCATATAAATGATTGCAAAATTGTTTCCTGGCCCAGCCCATAAAGTGACCACAGAGAATTTGAAAGTTGAAGAAAATAGACTGGTGAAGGAAGTTTTTTCTAAATAACTATATTTTAAAAAAAAACCAAGCAAGTTTAGGATGTGATGTCTAAAATAATCTGCCTGGACACAAATACCTCTGAACATGTGTATAACACGTTAATACATACAAACACATTTTTCACTTGCTTGTATACTTCCTAGATTTTCTAAACTGGCAATATGAAATATCACAATTAAAAACTCTTTGATGAAGGCTGGAAGCAGTTGTTGAGTAACTTTAATTTTACATGTAAAGTCCTAAGGATAAACTTGAAATATTTTTGACATAAAGATTTTCAGAATTAAAAACATACATTTTACTTTCAGAAAAAACCAGGTAAGAAAAGATCAGGTAAAAAAATCTGCTCCATTTTTAAAGGTTTTTGGTATAGTGTGTTTACTCAAAAACAAAAGGTAGAAATGTGTAGTATTTCTACATTAAAAAAAAGATTTTTCTAAAATGGCTTCCCAATCCAACAATGGGTGCAACAGGCCATCTAGGTGAATCTATAACTCTTTGTTACATCTGCCATATGTCCTTTTAGCAGCAGCAGTGAGTTCCAGATTTCCAGATTGTGCACCAATCTTGAGTTGGAAAGTAATAGTCCATTAAAGACTAGAAATGAAAAATCCCCAGGACCAGAAACTCCAAATACCCACAGCTACTCAGGATTGAATGTGAGTCCCTAACCATCCAGATCCACACAGCCTCCAAGCACTGAATCAGAATTTGGACACCATCACTTGGACAACCTGAGATTAAAATGTACAACTGGGTATGAATTGTACAAAGATGATACCAAACTTCAAATCAATGGATGATCTCACCCAGTGACATCAGGTTAAACAGAGAGGTGAAAATGTGGAGCTCTGTGGTACACTACAATTGAGAGTCTGTGGACTTGACTTCTCCCCCTTTCAGCACTGATTGGAATTGATTATTGAGAAAGGAGGAGGCCACAATAGCACAGTCTTTCAACTATTACAGACTTTCCACAGACATTTCAGAAGGATTCTATTTATAGTGCTGACCATGGCTGAGCAATGAAGAAACATCTGGATATATACTGCATTGCTTCCATCCTGGCCCTTCCAAAGGTTATCAACAAGTGCAATCATTGCATTGTCTGTGCTCTAGTCTGTCATGATCTGCAAGATGATTGAAACAGGTTCAGATAATCTGTTTCCTCTAGGTTTTTCTGAAGTTGTTCCCCAACCATCTTTTCAGTGACCTTCCTTTGAAGGCTGAATGAAAAACTTTGGATTTGATGATGGCCCTCTTGTGTTGGGAGCAGTCTAGCACCTCTTTTAAGACAGGAGGAACCCTTCTTCAAGGAGGCTGACACCACTGCATGGAGTCAGTCACATGCCACTTCTAGGGCAACATCAACAACCCAGTAGAGTCTTAGATCTAACAAACTGGTGGCTAAGTTCATCATCTGAAGGACTCTATCCACTTAATCAGGAGTCACAAGATCAAACTCATTCCAGATAAGACACTGCCCCAAGCATCACAACTGAAGTTGTTTAGTCAATATGCAACTCCAAGCAGATCTGAATGACTTTATACATCAGATAACTAGAATAGATTTTGCAAGATCCCTTGGTATATTCCTGGGGCTTGTCCCTTTCAAGCAAAGAATGAGTCATGCTGAATAGGCTGTTAGATGGCTATTAGCAGACCCAGCAGAGAAATAATGATGTGTTGCTGCTCTTATAGACAAAATTTAATCCCAAATATTGGCTCTTTCTCATGTTCTGTCAACCTTGTTCTTTGTCTTTTTCCAACAATTCTCTAAACATGTCTTTTAGTACTTTAGTTTCCTGAGTTCCTTGGAAACCAAGAGGCACCATGGGATCAGTGCACAGGAGAGACCACATTGGGACACTGTGGTTCAAAGCTTCTGCCACCAACATATTCCAAACTGCAACTAAAACCTGGGCCAAACTGCCCACCACATCCTTAAGGAAAGCCCCAGGACTGCTATTCAGTTTGCTTATGATCCCATGTCCAGTCTTTATGATTTATTAGATGCTAAATAACCCTAGGCAGAATGAATTGAGGTTAGCAGGGCTAGAAATAGCCAATAAAGATTGTACTGGGGCAAAGATCTTTAAAATCTACTTCATAAATCCATAGGAAAGGCAGAATATTGGCCAAAACAACATTAGTACAAGCTAAGGAATAACAAAATAAGGAATAATATTCTTTATCCCAGAATGTAAAATAATTTTCCATTTTTAACTGCTTGATTATACATTTGGCTGACCTGACTAAAATATAACCCAGGGAATTTATTATTGCATTGGAAACTGAATCAACATATTTAAATTGATACCATTCTTATAAAGACATGAATTCATGTTTTTAAAATAGAAACTTTAGCTTTAAAAATAAGAACCTGGATGACTGGGGTGTTGAAAAGAGCCATTTTAAAAATAGTAAAAAGAAAAAGAGGTCAGCCTGGATCAAGGAGATTGTTTTAAACATCAGCTTGCATGCTCATGCATGAGCAGCAACATCACATTTCATGGGGAATATATTTAAACAAAGACCATTTACATTGTAAATCAGGTTAAGTTCTTTTAAATATTTACTTAAAATTCCTTTCTCTAAAAACAGAAAATGATCAATTTTGACTATGTGGAAAAGAAAGGCACAAGTCAATTGAAAACTGATTTAAATATACTGATTTCATTTAGAACCTAGATATTACATTTCTTCAGTGAAATGTTGGGACCTAAAAGTATTGTGCAGAGAAATCCTATTGTCTTCCTTAGAGGGCTTTTAAGAGTAGAGTTTCTGGAAAATTAGCATCCTACTAGGTTTATTCAAGTAGGTGAAAACAGTATCCTACTTACGTTTTCTGCTAAACTATCCAAACACTGAAAGCATTTTTCCATGTAAGCAATGGGAAAAAAATAAGTTCTCCCCTGAGCTGTTCAGAGCATCCAGAAGTGGGAGGTGCTTCAGTCTCTTCCTAGAAAGGCTGGGCTTAAATCTTGAGGACGCTCCTCCTCCTCTACAGGACTCCTTCTTAGCATCCCCAGTTTAGCTCAGCCTTCAAAGGAGCAGGCTGTTCCCTCCTGGCCGGAGTAGAAGCTAAGACATTCAGGTTTGATTTCTTCATTTGCAGCACCCTCGGTTTACAGCTCCTGACGGTTTTATTAACATCTCAACCGTTGGGGCTAGTAAATCCCTTCACGAAGCGTCTAGCGCTTCCAATGCTGACAGAGACTGCAGTCTCTGCCTGCCAGTGCTATTAGTGCAATCGGCTCAAGCCGCTTATCTTTACAATTGCTGTTGCCGCTCCGATCATTGAGTGCAGCAGCGGTATGGGGATATTGTCGATCTCCCTCAGTACAGCCATGTGCAGATGCTTGGGTCAGGGACACTATCCGATTTGGTTTGGCTCTTGAGTTCCGATCCAGCCCCCCAGAATCCTTTATGAGGTGCCCACAATCCAGGGATCCCAGAAAAAGATCCCTTATGCAGGCCGCTATCGTGCACTTGCTACAGATATGGGTGATTCAACTGGTCCCTTTAGACCAACAAGGTCAGGGATTTTATTCGCACCTGTTTGTGGTCCCTAAAAGTTTGGGGGGATGGAGAGCAATTCTGGACCTAAAATGACAACTCTCCAATCCATCCTTCTCAGCATCAGAAAGAATGACGTGTTAACCTCCATCGACCTTACTGAGGTGTATTTACACATTCCGATTAGGCCATCTCACACTAAATATCTCAGATTTTGTTATAATAACCTTCACTACGAATATGTAGCTCTCCCATTCGGTCTTGCCTCAGCTCCCAGAACCTTTACCAAGGTCCTGGCGACCCTGGCCGCCTTCCTCAGGAATACTCCCATCCGTATACACTGTTACCTCAACGATATTTTACTCTTATCATCGTCGCCCAGACAGTCCACCATAGATACTCAACTCGCAGTAAGAACCCTACAACAACATTGGTTCTCCATCAATTGGAAGAAAAGTCACTTATTCCCCTCAACCAGACTAGTTCACCTAGAGACTATCCTGGACACATTGGAAGGCAAGGTTTTCCTTTCCCCAGACAGGGAGGAAAGTATCAGGAAATTGTCATGGGAGATCAGGGCCCCTTAGAAAGGTACCCCTAGCTCTACTGTCTCAATTATTAGGGAAAATGATTTCCTGCATTTCCATTGTTCCCTGGGCCCGGTTCCATGCTAGACATCTACAGTAGTTCCTGTTGCCATACCAGTGTTCCGGCAGAGACAACTCCCACATGCGAGTCACAGTACCACCGAACGTCCAGAGATCCCTTCGCTGGTGGACAGAACCTGTAATCAACAAAGGCAGCTTCTTCAGAGACCTCGACAGATCGATAGTCACCATAGATGCCAGCCTATCCGGATGGGGGAGTCACTATCAGTCACACACAGCCCAAGGTCATTGGACCGTTTCGGAACAGTCACACAATATCAATTGNCTCATTCTGACCGACAACATTACCACCAAAGCCCATATAAACAAGCAAGGGGGCACCCATTCCAGACAGCTGATGCTGGTGTCAGAGAGATTGTTTCTGTGGGCCGAACACAACTTGCTCTCCCTCAAAGCAGAACACATATCGGGAGCATTAAACATCCAGGCAGATTGGCTAAGCAGGGCAATGGTCGAACCATCAGAATGGCAACTACACCCGTCGATCTTTCAGGAGGGAGTCAGGAGATTTGGGCAGCCAGTCATCGATCTATTCGCCTCCCCCTCAACGCTCAACTGCTGCGATTCATATCGCGATACCCATCGCAAGGGGCGGAGAATGTGAATGCCCTCCAATGTGCCTGGCCTCCAGGA
Organism: Ophiophagus hannah; assembly: GCA_000516915.1. Lineage (NCBI taxonomy): Eukaryota > Metazoa > Chordata > Lepidosauria > Squamata > Elapidae > Ophiophagus > Ophiophagus hannah. The sequence continues at coordinate 67,932 of AZIM01003009.1, read as the reverse complement.
CTACTATACGCATTCCCACCCCTCCCACTGATCCCCAAACTGATCCAGAGGCTTCTGGAGGAGAGGGCAGAGATGTTGTTGGTGGCTCCCTTCTGGCCACGGTGGACGTGGTTCGCAGATCTCAGAGGCCTATCAACCGAACCACCATGGAGGATTCCTCTGTCGACCATCTCATTATCCCAGGGTCCCGTCTTACACCCAGACCCGCAGTGGCTCAGCCTAGCCGTATGGTTGTGCGGCAATGTCTAAAGGGAGAAAACATCTCTGATCAGGTCATACATACTATACAGTTGGCTAGGTGTCCTGTGACAAACCGTATTTATGAGGCTACCTGTTCCAGTTTCTAACGTTGGTGTAGAAGGTCTCAAGTCAACCCTACATCTCCTTCGGTAGCACAATTGTTAGACTTTTTACAGGAAGGCCTAAACAAAGGACTTTCTCCCAATACTCTGAAGAGACAGGTGGCAGCCCTGGCCTCGGTCATATCTTGGGGGGACCTTATCTCCATTTCACATCACCCTCGCATCCACAGTTTTCTATGGGGTGCCCGCAATTTGAGGCCTCCTGTAGTACACCGTTACCCGACTTGGGACCTCAACAAGGTGTTAATGGCACTTACGACAGGTCCCTTCAAACCTCTTAGGACCACGTCCCTCCGTTTTCTCACTTACAAAGTGTTTTTCTTGATCACCATTACATCGGCACGGAGAATTTCTGAACTGGCGGCATTATCTGTGTGGAAGGATCTCTGTATCTTCCATTCTGACACATTCTGACAGGGTTATACTTAGACCAGACCCAACCTTTACCCCGAAAATCAATTCAGCATTCCACAGATCACAAGAGCTGGTGCTCCCTAATTTTTGTGCAAACCCCTCTCATAGGCTCGAACATCAATGGCACCGCTTGGACGTAAAAAGGGCTCTTCGCATATATTTGTATCACACAGCTCCATTTCGCAAAACCGAGTCCCTCTTCATTTCCTTTCAACCCAACTCTCTGGGTGCCAGGGTTTCCTCTCCTACCATAGGCAGATGGTTGAAGGCAACTATTGCAAAAGCATATGATTCCCACTCACTGCGGGTGCCACAAGGCATAACAGCTCATTCCACCAGGAGCGCAGCAACTTCAGCCGCATGGGCACTACACAAGCCTTGATTGACAAAATTTGCCGAGCAGCAACCTGGACCTCTCCTTTGACATTCATTAGAAATTATAAAATCGATGTTTTCGCATCTGCGGAGGTTGCCTTTGGCAGGAGGGTCTTGCAGCAAATTCATTCAGATTCAGAGAGGACCCCAACACAGACGGACTCCCTCCCATAGGACAGTGCCAAGCTTTGGTATGTCCCACTTCTGGATGCTCTGAACAGCTCAGGGGAGAAGGGACGTTGGTACTTCCCTGATACGCCCGTTCTCCGTGAGTTATGAAGAGCATCCAGCCCCACCCTTTCCATCTGGTGGGGTTCTGGTCCGGCCAGGAGTCTTAGCTTAACTGATGTATGGGGGGTTCCTCACCCCGGCTTCAAAAACTGGGGATGCTAAGGAGGAGTCC
>AZIM01003009.1:10294-23814 GCA_000516915.1 Ophiophagus hannah | reverse complement strand
CCTTCCTTCCTTCCTTCCTTCCTTTTCTGGCTGTTTTTGGGCCATTTTGCAGGCTATTTTTTGGCTGTTGTTCGGTCATTTTCAGGCTGTTTTTTGGGTGAAAAATGGCCCAAAAAACCAGCCGTTTGGGGTGGATTCTTTGGCCGTGTTCAGGGCATTTTTCACCTGAAAACAGGCCAGAAAATGGCCCAGAAAATGGGCAAGGGCAGGGCCAGTCAGTTGTGGAATTAGCCAGTTCACTGAACTGGGCAGAATTTTAAAAACCGGTTTGTCTGAACCAGTCCGAACCAGCTGAATCCCACCTCTGAATCAGATGTGTTTTCTCACTGTTGTAATAAATGCCCTTGTTCAAGGTGGCATGTTTTTTGCAGGGGAAAAAGAAGTCATGGGGACATCTTCAAGGCCACTGTGAGGAATATTCTACATGTAAACAAATAAAGTCACTTGGATTAATGTTAGCCTTTTGAGGTAATCTAGTCAAGAAGCACAACCAGGAGTACTAGCTGCATCTTTATTGTATGGTTATGTTAATAGAATCTTGCAAGCTTGAAAGTATCTCTCCCTTCCTTCACTTTTATTCCCCTGAAAACTAGAGAGGATCCTTCTGAGACATTTTCAACACCCTTCCATGTTTAGACTTACATTTTATTTATCAGACTGTTGTCTAGATTGTTGCTCTTCCTTCTGTGTCCCAAGATCGTTCCCGTATTATTATAGATTGGGAATGGAAGGTGTTGTAATAGTTCTTCTCCTTTCTCCACAGCCAATTCCAGTAGGTACTGGCAGGCAGGAGAGGTCAAACTGTGACCATTGAATTGTGGGGTACTGGAGAACTTGACACATTGTCCTCTTCTGTGTAACATCTACATGAAGCCACCAAGTGAGATCATTCATTAATAAGTTAAGCATCATCAATATGTTGATAATATCCAGTTTTATATCTGGATATAAAGAAGCCAAGAGAGAAGTCTGAGGTATTGTGTTAGACCAGGGGTGTCAAACTCGATTTCNNTGAGGGCTGCATCAGGTTGTGTTTGACCTCAGGAGAGCCAGGATGGGTGTGGCCAGCTTGTTGTCATTTGTGTTGGGGGCACCTGTGGTGGCCCAAGCACTCTGCCAATGTGTGTGGCCCTTGTGAGCTCTGTTTTTGACTGGGACAGCCTCCCGCAACTGTCTGCTCTGTTTTGAGATCAGGAGGGCTGCATGTGGCCCTTGCAAGCTCCATTTTCAGGTGCGATGGCCTCCCACAACCCTCTCTCAGTGGAAAAGCTCCATTTTTGCTGGCAGAGGCACCGCAGGCCGGTCCTTCACTGTTTCTAGGGCAGCCTTACGGGCCAGATCTAAGCACCCTGTGGGGGCCCCAGGCCTTGAGTTTGACACCCCTGTGTTAGACAGTAGAAGGCTGTCTAGGGCAGTATCTGTCCTAGAAAGCTGACAGGGTCTGGATTTCACTCTTAAGACCAAAGAGGACTGATTGGCTGTGTGTTTCTGGTTCTTCTGCTTCCAAGGTTTCACTACCTTTAGTTATGAAGAGGGTAGCACTCTCCCAGACAGAGCTGGTGTACAATTTGGAGAACTTTCTAGAATTGCAATTTCTTTTGAAAGAGCATATGAGAGTCATTGCATGGGGGGACTTTGCCCAGATTTATCTGGTGTGCCAGTTGTGCTTTTCCTGGACAGGAATTCTTTCTCACAGACTCCTGCCATAGTCACCTCAGCACTTAAATTATTATAATGCACTTTACATGAGCTGCCTTTGAAGAACATCTGGGATTTGCAGCTTGTTTGGAATGTAAAAGCATGGATGATCCAGGGTATACTTTATACATCTATGTAATAACTTTGTTATGCATGCTGCATTTCAGTACCATGAAACCTACAGAAAAAGCTAATTGTGATCTATAAAACCTTTCATGGCCTCTCTGTCCAACTAGTAAAATCTGACAAAGCAGGCATATACCAAGTCCCAGTTTATAAATGTCTCATCTGATGACATCCAGGTGACATGCCTTCTCTGTCATAGCATCTGCCTTTTGGAACACCATTCCCCCAGAGCTTCAAGTTGTTCCAGCTCTTTTGTCCTTTGATTGGGCTTGAACACCTGGCTCTTTCCCCAGGTGTTGGGATAGGGAATATGTGCCTGGGGGAAAGGGGGAGTTCTATTAACACTTTTAATATTTTAGGGTCAGGTTTTGCTTTCTTCAGCTATTTACAGTATTAAATGTTCTTTTTAACTTATTTGTTGCCCAGAGTCATTAGAGTTCAGTGACCTGTCACTACAGTGAATAAATAAATTCAGAAAGTTTTTGATGAATCTCAATTGTACTTTGGCTGCTTTTGCATTTCATCCAAATGTTAGGGTTTTTTAAATCCTGATTTGATGAATAAATAATATGTTTAAATAAAATCCTATTCTAACATCAAAACAAAACATTATAGCTTTGCTTAATAGATGAACATCAAGGCTTGATTTTTTTAAAATCAATTTGCTTCTAAATTACTAAGCTTTTCCCACAATTTTTGGTTCTCTGGATAGTTAGCCTCCATAGTAAAAACTACCTGTAGCATCTCAGTTTATGATAATCAATAATGAACTCTCCTGCAAGTGTTTTATTTTCAGTGTTACTTAATCCAAGTAAGTCTTTGCAAGATTGCAGCTCTAGTTACAATTGTGTGGGTTCCTTTCCTCAGTTTTGAGACTGGCCTTCATTGTTTCCAAGTGCAAATGGTGAGTGCTGACTAACTCTTTATAACATTAAGAAAGGGAACAGCTGCCTATCAGGAGAATTAGATTACATATGTGGGACACTGAAATAGGTGGGTAGCAAACTGTTTCTAGTTGTTAATGGCATAAGAAAAGAACATGTGGAGGAGAAAACATATTTAATGAGATTTAAATATATTAACCATTCTGCCCCAAAGAAAGAGCTTTTTATATCCGTTATCAGTTAATATCTGGCTTTGATAATATAGTGAAGGAAACTGTTTCCTGATATCTGAATATTTCCACAAGAATACTTCAGTTAATAATTTTATATGTCTGGGTACCATAAAGAACTCTTAAAATAGTTTTAAAAATCATGAAAAGATCGTAATTAAAAGATCAGTTTCAATAATCTGTAAAACTCGCAATTATAAAAAATTCATTAATTATTTTAAATTATGAATATAGAAGATCAAGGGAGTAGGTTCTAAATTGAAGAATCTACCTCAAAAGCCAGATTTTTATCAGTTGTTGAAGAAGAAAGAAAAAAAAATCAAATTGCAAGGAATGTCTTACCATGAAGAACATGTGAATTAGTGTCCCTGAAGATTTCTATATGGATAAATATATAGTATTCAGAAACCTTAAGAAGCAGAAGAAAGCACATAAGGTCAGATCAAATGTCTAGCTTGTCCTGTTGCTAAACTGGCATACTGTTACAGGCATATTGGTACTGCTAAAGTTAGTGGATTGATAATAGTCGTAATGACTAGTAGCCATTGTTCTCTGTGAATCTATACATTTATTAAGACATGTAAGTTGCTGGCCATCACTGTGGAATAGCTTCTTTTTATCTGTCTTGAATCTCTCACTCTTTAGCATCATTAATTTTGACTACTATTAAATTTTCTATATGATGTATAACATAACTCAACATTTCTTTCCTGCCTATTTTGCCACTGTTTCTGAAAGGTTTTCTGCATACCACCATTATACCGTATTTCCTCTCTCCAGTCATTCCAAACTGTATGAAAGCTGAAAGTTGAATTTTCTTGACACAGGATGAAGCCAACCTGTTTCCAACACCATGATCCAATTAACATTTTTTTCTAGCTGACAAATAGGAGAGGTAAAACCTAATTGTGCCAAAGTTCCACCAGACAACTACATCATGAAATAAAAATTTGCCATGACATTCTCCATATTCTCTGTAGATACATATAGTTGTTCATGTTTGTCATGCTGTCACTTTGGGATGGAATATTGAGTCTTGCAGCCAGGAGTTTAGCAGGAGATCATAGCACCACAAAAAAAATTATCTTAGGCATAGCAACATATTTGTCACTATCATTGATCAGCCACCCATGGAAATGTGCTCCTGAAAAGCACAGAAGAAGGATGCAGTGGCACTATTCTGTTGTAATATGAAAGAGAACGGGGAGGGGGAGGGAAATCACATAAAGCTGACATGTAGCAGGATGAGAAGGCATTTGCTTGGTGCTGCTATGGGACACTCCTATTCTTCAGAGATCTGGCCCCTTAGCCAGTCTTTTGTTCCATTTTTCCTTTTGTGTCCATCTGTTCTCTTTTCCCTCCATAGTCAGCTTGTAGCAAATGTTGACTAACAACTTCCTGGCCCTCAGGATCTGATAGCTAGTTTGAATCAAGAGCCAATACAGACAAATGGACCAGTCACAAGTAAGAGCAGTGTCCCAAATTTTTAAAATTAAAATTAAAAATCCAGTTTTATTCTTATTTTAAATAAAACTAGTGGGGGGGGGGTAAACAAGAACAATCTAAGTCGGCTCTCCAAACATACCAAGGACAGTTTGAGAAGGAAGTCTTGTGTTGCCTCTAGAGCAATGGAAAATAAGCTACTTTGAAGAGATATTAAGTTAACAAGCATTGAGTATTACTACTTTTGCTCATAGGAGGTCTTTGCTTCTTCAATTTAATTGCCTATTTCTGTATTGGTTTTTTTATTTTTTGCTGCAGAATACAGGTGCTCCACTTGAGGCCCAAAAATCACATATTGTCCCTGAAATACTTAGAAGTTTCCCACAAATCCCATCCAAAAATTGCTTCCAAATTATAATTTAGACAATAGTATCTTTTTCCACAAAAGTATATCTAAGTGATTTTCTGATTTCTTACAGTTTAATAATTTGTTTGAATGATACTCACTCCAATCTAAAAGATTCCAGTTTATATCTTTATAGTTAATGTAGCAAAAACTAGATCACAATTATACTACAAATCGTTACTGCAGTCGTTCATATAATGTATTATATAGATTAACTGCTTCAGAGTATTTGGGCTAGTGCTAACTTTTCTGATCAGCATCACTGGTCTTATGGATGTATAGGGTCCTTTTGATTTAATTGAGTTCTCTTGGTAACTTTGAAAACCTATTCAAATTTGGTGTTTAGAGTATTATCACGTAACAGATAGAAGATAAGATTGCAATTGATTGGGTAAGGGAAGTTAGAATCACCATGAAGCTCCTTTCTGTATGTTTGGTAAGAAACCATAGGAAATATCTTTCTACTAGAAGATAAGAACAAATAGCATATTATCTTCTGCTGAAGAGTTCTCTCATAATTCTATTGTAGCTGTATAATAAGAAAAATAAGAATAAGCAAAAAAACTAGAACTGATACAGCAGCATAATCAAGGAATGATTACAGATACAATGGTATCTATGTTCAGCTGAAGATATTTAGATGGAAGAGAAATCTGTTGTCAATTTGTATTTTACCAGAAACGTACCTGAAATTACAATTTTGAAACAGTCTATGAGCTGAATCTGCAAAAGTCATTATGAATTTTGCATATCAAGTTTTCAAATGTCAGTGTATCAATTTTTGTCATGCTGTGTGGTCAAACCAAAGAAAAATATATTGTTAAATATATTACGTTCAACTAAAAGTTTGACATTCATAATAATTCTTAGAATGGCAATAGCAATCAAAAGTAAAATTATTATGACCTGTTTCCCCTTGGTTTTGTGTGGAGCATATAGAAATGGGTTTTTAAACCATACTGTTTGCTGTGTGAAATATAACTATGGCTTTATTTTGTGTGTTTCAAATATCCTGCTTATAACTTAAGTAGAATCTTTGATTGTACATGAACAAAATACTAAATGTGATTATATCCAGTCTTAACCTTGAGAGATAAAATTGGCTCTATTCAGCAGATGTATTAGAATTGCCTAGGAAAGGTAATGCTTTCGTGGACCACATGTTGTCAAGGCCATCTTCCTTGTGGTTTTTTTATTTGACCATATATTTGGTACTCAGTGCAAGTTTTCTTTTGTCTAGAGATTCCAACGCCTTTTAGTCTGAAATATCTGACTATCAGTAGATAGAAAGTGCCTGTGTGCATGCTCATGCATGCCTCAATGTGTAGTATTACATTCAGATTGGGAGAACAAGATTTGCAAAGGTTTATTTTACATTCCTTTTGAAAAGTTAAAGAATGTGACAGTGGCATAGCAAGGGGCCCTCATTTGGAACCAAGGTTTGGCTACTGTTAAGAAATCGATATCTTTCCATCACACTTTTGGGGTAAAGATAACTATTAAAAAAATTTTTTTATTGCAGGTCACTCATGTGGCTAATTTAAATGTGTCTCTTTGTAGTTATCCACTTGTATAAAACAAGGTCAGGCAAACCTGTTTGCTCTTTCATGATTCTAATCTCAGTTGAGCCAAAGGTCTTTTACTACAAAAACTCTCCACTTTTTGGCTTCTCTCACCCTCATGTTTTCTGCCTAAGCAAAGGGGCCATCATATTTTGTTCAGAAAAAATTATACTGTTAGATTACTGTGCATTGCTCAGTTTTTCTCTTTCTGCCATTTTGCTGCTTTTGGTGTATATGCTGTGCATTTTTCAGACATTTTGGAGCTATTTGGTTTATCCCACAAGAAATTAGAAAGGTTAAGGCTGCCAAGAAATGATAATCTCCTGTTTCTTGTTCTGCAGCTGAAATACAAAAAACAGCTGGCAAAATTCTGGTAAAGATTGGGGAGAATTCCTCTCTCCTCTTCCCCCCTTTCCCTCTCAAAAGAAATTCTTTTATTAGATTGCCTTGATTAACAAATCCCTTATAAGTGCTTTATTTTTTTCAATTGACCTACTCTATTATTTTGTGAGTAAATCTCAGGATAAAAACACACCTACTTACCACGTTTGAAATTATTATAGACTCCTTTTCGATGCTAGTAAAATACTTTTTTATAATCATCCTTCAAAATTATACTGGAGCTCTAAATCTGAGCTGTATGATCATTAGATGATGACAAAGAATTATATATATATGTGTCCTGAGTTCCTTCTAACAGTCTTTCATATTTCTGTACTGCTTGTCTGGGTACCAGATTGCTATTTTTTTTAAAAAAAAAAAGTAAAATGGTTGTTTGATTAAATTGTTGTCTGTCATTTTTTTTCCAGAGTTCATTGAGTTTGAAATGAAACTAAAAGCATAGGATAAGAAAGGGAAAGAAACTTGAACTTTGGGATGTTTTAGATATGTGTGAATGGAATCACTTATGGGACAAAGCAGTCTAGATTTTCACTTTTGTTGCTTTTTTAAAAAAATGGATCTGGTCCATGTTGTTGAAACTTTACAAATAGATAAAAGTTCGTAGACTACAATACACGTTTTCCAAATCACTCCATGGTTTTAATATTTACTCATCAGCTTTAAGTAATTAAGATTCTAACTCTGATTCGATATATTCACAGATGAGCTCATCTCAATGCTTAAATCTCACTATCTTAAGGAATGACATTGTTTTCCTACATTAAATCAGAGAGAAACAGAGGAAATAAGATGTAGTAAAAGACTTATGCCTTCTTTAGCTTGTTGCTTAGTAACAGAAAATGCCTTCTAAGCTTATTTTTGTTGTGGAAGTGGGGTGGAGATGGGAGTGAAACCTGAATCAGTCACCATCTGTCCTGAGTTGGTTGGCTTCCTATTGAATTTCCTTTTGTTTCTCTCAAACAATTGGTTCTCTTTAGTGCCTATATACCATTCCAAGTACCACTGGTGGTATCTTCCTCCATGCTTCCTTCTGTAACAATGGGTAGCTGTATTTTAATGCAGATAATAATAACACTCTGCAATTACAGGAGGAAAAGACGGGAGAAGCAAGGTGATTTCCCTATAAAATATCTTATCATCATAATAAATTATTAAGGAGAAATTAGGAACAAATATTAACATAGCAAGCCCATCATTTGTAGAAATATTGGAATTATTTTCTTTGTAATTTTTTTTTAAAAATATAGTTACATATAACAAATTTCAGATACTTTTTTTACAGAATTGAGGCTTAAATTCCAGATCTACAAAGCTGAACTGTAGATACATAACTATAGAAGCAGGACCTTTTATATTCATTTTAAAAGGGGGCTGGCTGAATGTACGTCTATGTGCCTTCCATGCATATTGGTTCCAGAACTCATATGGATCGTGTTAATTCAAAATTCTGAAAGGTGTAAAGCCAGCCTATCTGAAAGGCCCCAGTTTGCCAAGCAATTTGGGGCGGGGGGTTACCATTAAATAAGAGTAGCTGCTACTGGCTTAGTACTGCAGCTTCCTCTAGTAATTTCAAAATAATGTACCATATGTTGGGCAATCACATGAGTCTAATTTCTCTTCCAAAAAATAAATTAGTATCCCTTGAGAAAACATTTCACTGAATTTGCACATTGTTTAGCATTGAAGTGTTGCAAAGTAATTACAAATGTTTCTAGGCACTGTTTTTTAGTATTTTGAATCTTTAAATTGATTTGTGGATAATGTATAAAATTTAGCTGATCTCACTGAGATTTCAATAATTGTTCTGCTTACATGAAGGATAAAGAATAGTTTCTTATTTTAAGAATCCTAAGCCATGTTCAAGGAATGGAGTCATATTTTTCTCTTATTTACCCTGTGAGAACAATTATTCTAATAATAAGAATTATGTGAGGAGACAAAAATAATTTAGTGTCTTACTTGTATCATTATTCATTTGTTCATTTGCTAATTCTTGTAAATTATTAATTTACTATATGTAGACATTGTATTTTCAACTCTATACACTGTTAATTAATTTATTCTTAGTACCTTTTACTGAAGAAGAATTCCAGTCTAGTTTGGCGAAATGGTTCTCATGCACAGTAGATTGCAGTATTTAGGATGCTGAAATGGATTAAAATCATTTCCTCACATTTTCATTTCTGACAGCCTCTATAAAAGATTTCTAACTATAAACCCCCATCCTAGTTTCTAGTATTTCATTATCTTGTTTTAAATGTGTCATTGAAGTCATCTTCATTTTTAATTACTGAACAATTTTTAATTTGACTTTACTTGTAGAAAGTTTGCAGATTAACAATTTGTTTCTCTAAGTGTCATATCTTATTTGCAAGTATTTAAAAAACTTAAACAATATCTTTAAAAGTTATGGTTGTTTTTTTTCTACTTGGTATCTTTTTTTCTATTGCAGAATATATGACTATTCATGCAAAGTTCATTTAATTTCCTTGAGTTACTTTTCTGCTTCTAAAATGACAAAGATCCTTATGAATGTAGGACTTTGTATGATAATAAGATCCTTCAATTTGCTTTGCTTTTTCTTGAACTTGTGGTTAAATATTAACTGGATGTATCTACAAAAGGCTGCCATTTTACTCCTTCTGTTTAGAGCAGAGTTATATTGATTATAATTTGGTATCTAGAATTGTAGCTAATGATGCCTTTCAGGGCCCACTGACAATGGTTTGCCTGAGAAGTTTACACTGGAGAAAGCTCTCCTTATCAGTCTGGGTAATCAAGAATTAGATTGAAATTGCTTTTAGTTGTCATTCAGGTTTCCTTTCAAAAGCCAAGGACCTGCTGAGAAAAACAAAAACCTAATGAAAGCTTGACTGTATTCCATCTTAAAACCTGCAGAATTAGAAATGAGGTTCTGACTGCCTGTGTATTCTTATTCTTCTACATTCTCAGGGTTACTAAGGTAACTGGTTTTCAGAGATTTTACATCTTCATTGTCAAGTATTTCCTACACTTATTGTGCTGCTTTCAAATTAGGGCAATTTGAACAATGCCCTTTGAAAAAAGGAATAAAATGGAAATTGATGTAATGAATCAATTGGATCTCTTTATATCAGACATGCTGTTTATTTATTTAGAGCTGACTTAAAAAGCACTTTTTTCACATTTCCTTTTTTCTTGCTCTTCTTTTTCTCTTGTTTAAAACAATCCTGCCAATGTAACCTTTTTAAATAGGTTACATTAAGAAACAACTGAATCTGTGTTGAGAATTGAAGTTTAGGTACTGGGACTTTCTGATTAAATAATATAAACAGTTATATTAGATGCGACATAGTTTGTGCTCAGATTACTGTGAGAGAATATAGTTATTAATGAATTTTGATGATAAAACAAACGCTCTAATTCACATAAACTGAAATTCTACAATTTAATACTGTTTCATAACTAAGCATTATGCTTTTCTGATCCTAAATCATATTTAAGCCTTATGCTTAATTGAGCTATATAAAATGTGGGGTTTCAAACGATTATGAGGGTTGCAATTTGCTGATGATAATTTAATACATAAACATTTACATAAGCATTATAAATAAATCTTAGGGGAAATGCACTTTTTTATGCACAAGATACTCAGACCATAATTTGATCCTGAAGGGATTAAAAGAGTTCCCTTTAATTATTTATTTGCCAACATAAAACACAGCTTTGATCCATAAATTCTTCAAAGGGGATTAAAAGATTCTTGTCTAAAAATTGGAGAGCTATTGCCAGTCACTGTACACAATACAATATTGCATGGTTGAACTCTTAGGTGGCTTGACACTTTCTTAAATAGCTTCAGAACAATAGCAACATTACTGTTTTTTGTATTTCATACCATCATTGAATTGGATGGGGCCATTTAAGTCATCTATTCCAACCTTTTACTCATCCCCTCATGAGTGAATGGAAGCAAGTGTGTCATCTCCCCAGGTAGCTAGTGCCACTCTCAAATTGGTAAGATGACCCCTGAACTGGAATTTGCTTTTCTGTAAATTAAGACCATTCTTTCAAGTTCTTACCTTCTGAAATGATAGAAAATATGTAATGGCTTTCATTTGTCTGCCACCATTCTAGATATTTCAACTGCACTATCATATCGCTCCTTAGCTGCCTTCTCTCAAAGCTGATTTTAGTCTATCTTTGAGGATTTAATTTCCATTTTTAAATATTTTCAGTTATATTTAAGAGACAGATCAAAGTAGCATACATAATAATTTTATATTTTTATCCCACCTTTTGTATATATAACTCAAGGCGGTGAACATAACTAATACTCTTGCCTCCCATTTTTCTCATAACAACAGCCCTCTGAGCTGGGCTTGGCTTGGCTGAGAAGAGTGTCTGGCCCCAAGGCTGGTTGTCATGCCTAAGGAAAGACCAGAATTTATCATCTCCTGGTTTCTAGGCCAGAACCTTAATCACTGTACCAAAATCTCATTGTTTTTACAGTATATACAAAATAATACAGACTAAATAATACATAATAAAGTCAAATTGTCTCACTGCTTTTTCTCTCTGATTAGTGGTGGGTTTCATTTTATTTCATTTCAATGCTTTATAGGGCTGCCCAACTCATAAATAGTGATGCTGGATTCTTAAATACCATTAAAACATTAACAAAAATAACAAAACAATAATTGAGGCCAAAACAGCAAATTCTTGTTCCAGAGCTATTAGAAGACAAATTTATCCAGAGCTGTGGCCTAGGGAAAGAGATAGGTTTCCAAGGCCTTATGGGAGGCCAATAGGTTATCATTTGAGTTGATTATTATCTGCATAGAATGATCAAACAGGACAGAGATATAGTTTATGAGTCCTTTCATAATTTATAAAACAATGAAACTACCGTTTTCTCACCTGCTACTTCAGAAAGAAAAGGAGCAGCATTTTTTTAATCTTGTAGAATATCTAGAAATAAATATATAATATTTATTTTATTTGGTGATCTGCTTCAGGTCTTAAGCAGAAGCAGGTATGTTTACAGAAACTTTAACTCTGAATAAAAAAGACCAAATTGCCAATTTGGCCTTAAGTCTTAAACCTTTTAAAATTATATGACATATCCAAGGGGTTTATCTATATAAGCAAAATAATGTTTTCTAAAATTCAGGTTCATCACTGGTTCAGTGCATAAATTGGCAGCAGTGATTTTCCAGTTCTTCATACATCCATGAAACAATTTTCTAAAGCTTGACTTTCAACATTTTGGCAATTAGGTTCAAGGCAATTTGTGGGGAATTGTGACATAACTAGCCAGGAGAGCAGGAGATATGTGGGATAAAAACAACATGCTGTTTTGCACACATTAGTATTACACAAATTGCTCCTAGAGCTGCAATAAAAGCGTGAGCAGACAGCATCTGGCACACTGCCATTTGTTGCCTAATTTAAAGGCGATTCTCTTTTTTAAAGATACATTTTCTTTTTGGTTTGGCTTTTTTGAGTTCCATTCTGTAGAATGAATTCAAATAGAAACTAAGAGCTTTCCAAAAGTCTAAGTAGCAAGCAGACTACTATGCTCAGCATGACTAAAAACAGTTTTGGTTTTAGTTTTCTCTTCATATGGTCAATTTGTGACAAAGGCATATAGAATTTATGGAGATTATTCCAGGATACAATTTAATATGGTAGCTTTTTTATCCATTGGTAAGATCAACATGATCACTTTAGAAAAATGTAAATTTAATTGCATTAAAAGAGGAAGCATATGTTTGCTAATTAAAGAGTCATGCATTTATGGTTCTTAAAATCCATTGCAAGCACAACTGGGAGTTATTTATTTATTTGTAGTATCTGGCATTTTCCTAAAGATTCTGTAAGTCTGTGAAAAATCTGCACCATTTAACTAAAGAAGTTAAATACAACAAATACAAAACATATAGCCATTATATTTGATGTATAGAGACAGTGTATTGTAGTGAATCAACTCATGAACTTGGACAGAGGATTTTCTAGTTCAAATTTCAACTGATCATGGTGACTTTGGACCTTAGTGATTGTCAGTGATTGTTATCTAGCAGAATTATTGTGGTAAGGATAAATGGGAAAAGAATCCCACAGATATTTTCTCAGGCTCTTAGATGAAATGTAGGATATCAGTGTAAAAGCTTCCAGTTCTGCAATATCATCCTTCACATGATAAAAATGCCCATTTCAAATGTTGAATGTTTACAATATTTCTTTGTTTAGTTTTGTTCCATTGGGACATATTAGTCCTATGAAGGAATATCATTTTGAATTAAACATATATGCTTGAGAAGATCTTGGTGTTTACATTGGTTTTTTAATGAAACAAACATTTCAATATGAAAACAAGCATTTCTAGTACTTAAAGAAATTGACATAATATGTACAAGGAAAGATAGATTTCCCTCCATCTTGAAATGGGCAGGTAAAGGAAAAAGTGCTGTATAACTGCTATTACAATATTGTTTGTAGCATTTATTTTAGAACAGATTTTGTTTGAATTGAACACATCCTATTTGGTTCAGTATGTCATTGCACATTCTTGTTGATTTATGAATCCCATATTTCCTTCAATCTCTCAGAATACAAACTTAGTGCTGCCTGTTTAGTGTCAGTGAGAAAACAGTAGGCTCTGTTTGTGCCATGTCGCAGAAGGGAACAACTTTTGGATGGTCAAGAATTGCATACAACATTTTGGGTTGATAAATGGGTAGGGCTTTGAAAATTTGAAAAGGTTGTTTGTTTGTTTGTTTGTTTGTTT
>AZIM01003009.1:59-10288 GCA_000516915.1 Ophiophagus hannah | reverse complement strand
TTGTTTGTTTGTTTGTTTGTTTGTTTTCCATGAGATGCCTACATACAGGCTTACATCTGTTTCTTGCTTCAACAAAGGGAACGGGCTTTCAATTTCCAGCTATCGCTTGAGAATTATATTTTTAAAAAATCAGGGCCGCATGTTTGCTTAGGGTCAGTTTTCTCCCCTTTATTTTAAGAATGTTTCCATTTATTTCTAACATGCTCTCTGTGGGATCCCCCTCCCCCCAAATGTGCAAGTCATATATGCATGATAACCTTGTCTAAGCACACAGCATTTTATGTTAAACCTAACTCTTGGCAAGGATATAGGATGAAGACACAAAGCTTGTTGTATAACTTGTTCCTTAAAAAGCTCAATCAAATGTCATCTGGTCACCCTATTCTATCTACCTATATTATATACAGTGAAAGAGTAACTGTTCTTATGCTCACTTTGTCTCTTTTTTTTCATAAATGTCACTCGATAGGGGCAAAAGAACAATGGACATTCTGCTGTATATTGAAGATTAAGATACTTTTTTTAGGTAGCCTGCTGTTTAGGCACTTCATATATTTGAAGGATCTGTGTGGTCCTGATGAACAACAGTTTTAAGAATTTAGCCCTTACCAGCTTCCTATGTTGCTACTTCTGGAGAACAATGATGGACTTTACAGATTATGCTAAACTCTAATGTGATTGTGACTTACCATTTTGAGTGAACTCAGACAAATGTGGGCATCATGTATACTGCCAGAATTCAACTAACTGAACTAACATAATTAAAACAAGAATTATCATAACAAATGGACAATTCCAACCATGTTAACATTTTTAAATAGATATTTACAATAAATTCTGACAGGGTATGTGATGTCTATAAAGTAAATAAAAACAAAAACTATATAATGGTTCTGAAGTTGAGAAGTAATGAAATGGGCTCAAAGGAATTACTATTCCAAAGAGCTGTACTAGTATATTTTGACAGTTTCTTACCGTGTTTTGAATTTGTCTTCATACTATGACTTGTATTTTCCCAAAGAATAATGAAAGAAAGGAAGGAAGAAAAAAAAACATCTAGCATTTAGTGTTTCCTTGACAAGGTTCTTTGCAGGAGTGCCTGTGATTTATGAAGCCATAATATACCTCTTGTGTAGAAGAACACTGTGGGAGGTAAGAGACAACTGGGTGGAACAAATCAAGAAAATAAAGTTCTTGTCATAAGGGGAAAACTCTTATTTGTCATTGACAGGTCTAATTTCTGTTAATCTAATGTGTGAAGTTTAACAGTATTCTTATTGGCTGGTATTATATAGAGATATGTATTTTCATACGAATTTAATGTAGCTTTGAGGGTCTCTTTTCCTCTATGTAGTTTGAAATGCTTGAATTTTCCCTCTTATTTACAGAGATTACTGCCACAACATGCTGTGCTCTTGGTGATTACTAAGCACATGTGAATTGTGAGGGCAGAGTCTTATTCATGATAAAGGCCTATGCTGTAGAAACGAATGGTCACTTCATCTAACAGATGAGTTATGTTATAGAAAATCTGCTTTGTTAGCACACTTCTGTGGTAGGTGATAGATTCTATTATGTATACATTGTTTTTTTTCTTCACTAAATCAGATAGTATGTTAGTGATTGGTGTTACTGACTCTGGCTACTTTGTTTTGAAGATATAGAAGTATGGGATGTTTTCTGCCTGTGATTCAACGTCAACTCCTTGCTCCCTGTTTTGCAATTGTTTTCTTGCACAGTGCTGTTACTTTTTAGAGAATGCTACCTTTGCTGCCTCTCCTTGTAAGTGTGAAAATAAGCTGCTCTTTTTCCCAGCTGAATTCTTCTTTTGCTAGTCCTGTGTTGCAAAGCACTGGCTTTTCAAACTTGCCTCTTGAAGTGTATATACAAATGTAGATTTATGCAGAAACATGTTAGGAAAATTAAGCCTGATCCATTTTATAATCTTGAAACTTGCAAGCATTCATGTTGGTCGCTTCCTTCCAAAAAATACTCAGATGACTTTTTGTGATTTGGTAGGAGTGGTTGCATGAGCATGAATTTTTCTTTGTCATATGAAGTTCTGATCCTGAAGTCCTCTGTACTTGTTCTCCTCAGCAAACTTTGTTGAAATGATCAGAAAAGCTGTTGCATTATATTGACAGGGAGCTGGGTTTTATCATGAGAAGGATTACTTTCCTGGTGGAGAACAAAATGGAGAACTCCATGAATCTGCTGAGAATTCTGCTGTTATTCTCTTTTGATAATTAGAAAGGAGAAGTAATTTGCTATAGTACTTAGGTGTGGTATGGAGTTATAAAGAAACTTATAGAATTATAGGGTGCTTTATTTGGCCAAGTGTGATTAGACAAGGAATTTATCTCTGGTACAGAAGCTCTCTGTGTACATGCAAAGCAATAGAGTAATAATAATCATAATAATGATACAAATAAGAGGGGATAGTAGAAAAAATGAGAAGGACAATAATAATACTACAGCCATGCAACATGGGTAAATCAGCCATGCAACATGGGTAAATATACTTAGACATAAGACAATACTGTGAAGATTAGATGTTTAGCAGAATGATGGCCCAAGAGAAAAAACTGTCCCTGTGTCTAGTTATTTTGACATGCAATGGACTAGTATTACCTTGAGGGGAGGAGTTGTAACAACTTGTGTTGTAACAGGTTGTGAGAGGTCTGTAAATATTTTCCCAACTGTCCTTCTGTCCCATACTATATACAGGTATTCTATGGAAGTCGGACTGGTTGCAATTCCCGCCCCCCCCCCCGGCAGTTCTAGCTNNNCCCCCCCCCCGGCAGTTCTAGCTATCCATTGGAGTCTGTACCTGTTCTGTTTATTTGCTATATTTAATTACATTTATTTTAATTTCTTGGACTGTTTTTCCTATATTTGTAAAATATATGAAATAAGTTTATATATCCAGATCTTTTTTTTAATGGATGGTTCTCATTTTAAAAATGTTTTAGATTTCATATTTAAAAGAGTTTAAAATGGAAAAGGGAAATGTCTTTTCTTTCTCCCGCAAGAATAAAAGCATTTTGCCAAAATCTTATTCTAAAACATTTTAGAGCAGTAAAAAAGAAATTTCCTACCCTTTTTATCTAAGGTGGCTATAAAAATTGTTAATGCAAATGATGTATGCCACTTTCTGTTGTGTGATGCTAATTGGAAATGGATCACTGCAGTTTATGGGGCAGTTTACCCCTTTCAGTGCCCAGTGAATGGCCTGCTTTGAACGATGCTACCTCAATGATTTCCTGACCTTTTTTGCACCAAAAGAACTGAGGAGAACTAAAGATAAACATGGAATTGATGTTGAAGTTGACATAATTCTGTGAGCAGTGAATTTACAGGCATGGGGAAGTAGAGCAAACCATTATGAAATGATGTTTTATTTACCCTTTACATTTCATGCTTCTGCTTTGTTCCCTCCAGAGAAATTGAACTGCAAGATCAGTAATTCAAAAGTTGATGTGTATAGTAGTTGAACATCTGGAGGGCACCAAGGTTGGGAAAGACAACATGACTGTGTCTATCTTTGTTTAATTGTTTCTGGCAT
This sequence comes from Ophiophagus hannah, assembly GCA_000516915.1. Taxonomy (NCBI): domain Eukaryota; kingdom Metazoa; phylum Chordata; class Lepidosauria; order Squamata; family Elapidae; genus Ophiophagus; species Ophiophagus hannah. The sequence goes on along the minus strand of AZIM01003009.1, from coordinate 6,723 downwards.
CATCTGATACCATCCTAAATTTTCTTTCTTTCTTTTTTGTTCCACAGGGAGATTTTAATTATATGTCTGCATAACCTATATTGCCCTATTGAAGAGGTACATGTTCCATTTCATTTTTATATTAATTTACTATTTTATTTTTAAAATTCTGGAGTTTACTGAAGTATAATTTCTGGAGTTTGTGCCAATATAAGTAAAAAGTTTGAATCCTTTTGCATAATTTTAAATTTCAGTGAGTTTCTCTTCACTAATATTATGGACAATATGCTTAACATTGGGAAAAACATGCTTAATATTGGGGAAAATATCAATATCGCTTCAATTAGTAACATAGCTCTATCTGCAATCCAATGTGGTGAATAGCCTTATTTGTTTTATCTTGAAATAATTGTCTTCATTAAAGCTGGATGGTGTTTATATCTTCTTTAAAAATGTGAAATTATGTCTATTAATAATAGTAGACTCTAATATTAAGAAAACTACATAGTCATACAGTGATCTAATATAGAAGTTAGAATTGGTTTTCCACTTCTTTTTTTAATTTGGCTTTTCTTTTGAGAACAGACAATTGAATATTTTTACATTGTTTTCACATGTAAAGTTGGAAGTTCACACTTAAAGCTATTTTTAAATCAGTTCAGATAGGATTTATTTAAAAGGATGTTTCTAAAAGTGAAATGCAAATAAGAAATATAGGATAAATATTTTGGAATCTATTTATTAAGCTACATGGTTTCTAAATACTCACTGTACAATAGGATAGCCATTTAATGCTTTCTCCCTCATCAGACACTTCTGTAAAGGTGTGATGTTGTTTTACTCAGTAGGATGTCATTTGGCTTCTTTGCACTTCAAAAAGATCTAAGGTTACTGATTATGACTTTGCTATTTCCTGTTTAATTGTTATGTACTTAAAAGGACTCCAAGTTTTAAAACCACATGGTAAAGAACACAAGTATAAATCCTTCAGACTTGTAGGTCTGTAAAGTTGCAATCTCTTTTTCCATTGTTTTTTCTTTTAAAGATTTATCTAATGACATTTGATGTGCATTTTTAACTCCATGAAGATATCCCTAAGGAGAGGCAGCACTTACATGGAATGCTAAGTCATTGCTTTCTTCTACATGCACAGGAAGAAAAGGCTCTGTGCAAAGAGATGATCCCATGCATTGTCCTTTTTCTTCTTCAGAGGAAATGGAGAAGAGGAATAATCCAAAATCAGAATAATTTGTACAGCAGAACGTTGGTGGCTTGTGCATAAGTTTATTGAGGAGATGGACCAAAATGCAAAACAAAACAACACAAAAATCACACAGAACTTTTATTATATTACTGCTTTTATTATAGTACTGCTAAGTGTCATTTCTTGAATAATTCATTTTTGTTGCATAAGGAAACCAGGTTTTCTTTAAAAATCAATATTGGCTAATCCAGAGCAACACTAATCTAAGACCCGGAGTTGTTAAGAGCCGGGCAGCATATAAATGTAATAATAACATCTAGGACAGCATAAGTCCAAATATATTAAAAACATATTTTATATAAGTTCACTTTACAGCAGTGCATTCATTATACAAATACAGTTAGTCCTCAACTTACAACAGCTTGTTTAGTGACTGTTCAAAGTTACAACAGCATTGAAAAATGTGACTTATGACTGTTTTTCATAGTTATGACCTTTGCAGCATCCCCATGATGATGTGATCAAAATTCAGATGCTTGGCAACTGGTCCATATTTATAACCGTTGCTGTGTCCTAGGATATTTTGCAACCTTCTGATAAGCAAAGTCAATGGGGAAACCAGATTCACTTCACAACCAGGTTGCTAACTTATCAACTGCAATGTCTCACTTATCAGTAGAAACTTTGGGCTCAATTGTGGTCATAAGTCAAGGGCTACCAGTAGTGATTGTTCTGTAACTAAAATACATTTTCCATGCTCCTGCATTATGACTGAGGTAGCTAATGCACACAGAAACATGAGTTTCATAACTTCTAAAACAGCAAATAAGACCTCCTACTAAATAATTCTGTGTGGTATAAAGGCCTTGTACTCCTTTAGAATAGTGATATTTTATGTGAGATTTTCTTTCGGAATAACGTCTGAAAAATACAATAGATACAGAGATGAACTTCTCTTTTCATGTAATAGATGAAAATGTCTACTCACCAATCCAACTATAATGTTGCTAAATATTTTCATATCATGAAAACGTAAAGATTTTGACGGTAATATACAATTCTACTTAAAGGTATTGTTTTGATAATTAGCATATATCAGTGCCAATTGATTTTTATTTTTAAACACAATTAAAAACTGTTTTATTTTAAAATATTATTTAAATAGATTTTAAAAATTACTTGTCCAGTTGCCCCAGGAAAATGCTGCATAGGAATTAGTGCATCTCCATGCTTTATGGCAATTGTTATTGCTGATCTACCCTTAGCGTTTCCTTCACAATTTGGTTTTGTGTACATGGATGGCAACAGGCAAGCTGTTGTGAGAGATAGGTGATGTTGTCATGACCTGAGAGGTTTAGTTTAAAATAGGAATGAGCTAATTTCAACCTGCCAGCAAACAGGCTGTCCTAGACCCCTGCCTCTATAGTGGCAAAGAACAGAGAATAGGTTGGATAATCCTCCACTTGGGCTTTTGGTTGTCTGACCACTTGCTTCAGCTCCTTGGAATGTGGCTTCTCTTGATGTTATCCTTGAGAGAATGGCATCCTCAGTAGCTGTGATCTAAGGCCTAAACAATTCCATTAGGATTGAAAGGCATTCAAAACGAAGTGTTTTGTTATGCAAAGGAATGCAAACAAAACGCTCTCTTTGAATAATTGAACAGCTGTGTCTTTTTCAAAATTTAGGTGGTTGCTTTGAAAGTGGCTTGTAGTGTTCCTGAACTTATCCAGAGACTGCTAGCTGATCAAGATTAGATTGCCCCATTCCAAGGTTATGGACCTTGTGATTTTCTGGAACAGAATCAAATATCCACTCATCAAAATGCCTTCAACAAATATGATGGCTTCCCCCTCTGTCGTATATTTTTTTGAATTATGAAGTTTATTTGCTACTGTACTGTAAGTTACTACTATTAAGAGGACTGATGTATTTGAAAGGCTAAAGAATATTACGAAAAAGAGGCACAACATAGAAATAGTTGAGTTGGCTACCTCCCACCATAGACATGAAAATGCATAAAAACACCTCTCATTTATCCAGCGTTCATTCATTTGTAATATATTGATTGAGCAGCATTGAATAAAACATTATCCCTTGAAAATACTGACTGCAGTGGTAAGAACACAAGCATCTAATAATGAAGAAGTCAGACTCCTTAATCTTCATCAGATTGAATTCTGTTCTGTTAAATATAATACACGCTCTGTGTTTTATGATGCAATACCTTTATACACTTAAAGGTTATTTATTTACAGATGTTCCTAGTGATAGGTTACTGGCTAGTAACTATCAGAATCCTTCTATTTTTAAAAGCTCTTTGTTTTCCAGAAAGGTCTTCCTCCACTTTGGGTCTCTAATAATTGAAGAACAGAGGCAATTTTAGTTGAGCTCTGTGTAACAATTCTACATATCGCTTCCCATATTGGTCTGGAGGGCTCTAAACCTTTGGAACAGAAATTACAAAAGGCTGGAGAGAAAAAGCGGGTCAGAAGTGATTTACAAGTCCTTTTTCTATTTTTACAGCAACTCAGCATGCCTTAATTGATATGTTGAACTCAGTTGATTGATCTCAGAATCCAACCTCCTTTACAGTATTTAGGTACCTTAAATACTTCAGTTGATAGTGCTGCTTGTATTGATGTGTACTGTTCAATCACATCTGCTCCCTGTGAAAGCAGGCCAGATTGTTAATCTGGGAACTGGTGTGAAAAGCTGTTCTTGAGCAAATTGCTTCAGGAAGAGAGTCAGATCATTCCCTAGTACAGTAGTGCAAATCCATCTAGTCTGTATTAAACTCATTAAATTTAATGGGGCTTATTCCCTTGTAAATGGGTATTATATTACCCTAAGGCTAATCTTTTTAAGTAGCTATGCACTAGTTTCACCATGTAACACAGCTAGCATATTTAAGAGGCAAATTCAAATTTGAGTGTTGCAGGGTTGGCAACACTCTTAAAGTCTGAATCAAGCTTTAGCCAGAGCCAGGTTATGTTATAAAACAGGGCTTTCCAACTCTTCCTGCTTTGTGGACCGGCAGGAGGTGAATGGTTCTTTGCACAAATGGAGCTGCATGTACTTGTGCACCCCAATTTATATGTATATATAAATCTCTGTTTCTAAAAAGGCTGACATTTGGTCTTTTTAAAGTAAAACTAAGAATTTTCAGTGTACTTCTACTTGTGCTTTCCACTTATGTTGGACTTCAGCTTCATTTTTCACCAGCCACCACACGTATAGGTCATGCTACCTTTACAAGATGATGAGAACTATAGGGCTGCATATCCAGGGAATGTTAGCTTGAGGAAGATTGCCTTAATAAAATTGAGATAATGTAATACGTTTTCACTGTTTTTCCAATGGATTTAAGGTGCAAGAATAAAATTGGCCAATTTAGATTAATAGGATACTATTTTTTTCATGATCTTAATATCCTTCCCTATTAATTATGCATTTAGAAATTGTGAGAGAAACAGTAAGTTTGCATCATGAAATATGGAATGGAAGGTGTCGAGTGAATGGTATTCCTATTATTGCCTGAAATTTCTTAAGTCCAAATCATTCTGAAGTTTGAAGATGAAATTGCTTTTAAATTTGACAATATTGATGTGTACTGAAAATGTTAAATGGCTTTTCTATCTGCTGTGGGTTAAAAAAATTATTGGGTGGAATACTTTTTTTTAACTTGAACAATCACATGTTCCGTGTAAACTAGCAGTGAAGAGTAACTGAACTTCCGTGGTTCTTGTTGCAAACTGTTGATCTGACAGGTTTCATGGTGGTTTTTTATTTCTTCAAGTAAGGGCAGAGCTGCATGTGCATGCATTGTTCTTCAAAGCCCAGCTGAGTGGGGGGACAGGAGCAGGGGGGGCTGGCATTGTTTCTGGGAGCAGGCTATTTAACTCCTTCATGCCTTTTGCTTGCTTTCTTGGATGAAGAGACCTGCGCCCAATGAATTGTTTGACTTGATTTCTTATTAAGGCATTGACACCAGAGTAAAACAATTAGCAGCTGTTTCTTCCTTCTGTTTTCTTATCAGACAGGAATTCTGTATGACGACATTGAAAAGGGAAATACAAGAGAGTTGGCATAGTTCATGGTTACAAGTTCCCCCAGTCCAATTTTGAAACATAAGAAAGAAAATACTTTGTTTTCCTGGTGTTCAAGAAAAGTTGGGTTTCCGGGATGCTGGGAAGAAAATCTTTGCAGGTTTTGTTGTTTTGCTTGCATTTGTTTTTACTGAAAGAAGTGTTTATTGCCTGGAATCTGTGATATTTGAATTCTGCTAATGTGGTGACCCCACATTTCCACTGAGGTTCAGTGGGTGGTATCAAGGATCTTGCTTTGTGCCAGAATGGATGCTGTGTGTTTTGTTTGAGGGACTAAATCAAATTATCTGCAATGTTTTTAAAATGTAGCATTGACTTTAGAATGTGTTGGGTAACAAGGAGCAAGTCCATGCTTCAGTGATTTAGAACAAGCACTCTGAAGCTTAAGTCTATTTTTAAGTCGAGAGAATCAAATGTATTTTAAGTAGCTACATGATGATAGTGATGTTATCCATTCAGTCATGTCTGATTGTTGGCAATTCTATGGGCCAGGTCTCTCCACATCTTCTGATCTTGCACTATTTCTTTGAAGTAGTTACATAAAACAATATTAAACTTATGACAAGAATACACACCAGTGCTGTTTGGCTATTTTGGATTATAATTCCAAAAAATCCTATCCAACATATCCAGTGGTTAGGGTTTGTAATCCAACACATCTGAAGATCATCTCTCCTTTCCTTAGTTTATTTTAGGCATTACATTGGTATGATGCATGCAGTAGGAATGTCATTATAGAATTAATCTTCACTGTAGGCTGTGAATGTAGATTTTCACTATTCCTGCCTTAAATTAAGGAAGCATATCCTGAAATAAACAGCTGCCTTTTAAATGAGGCAGATGTTAATTCCCTCTCTACATGTATTTGCTATGTACATTTTAAACGTAATTGCAGGGCCTCAAGCCATGTTTTTGTGTGTGTGTGTGTGAGAGAGAGGGAGAGAGGGAGAGAGGGAGGGAGGGAGGGAGGGAAAGCACTTTTCATCTGAAGTGGAAATCTTGGGTAAAGAATTAACCCCTTCTTTTGCACAATTATCCAATCTAGATAAGCTCTCCCAAAGTTTCTTTTAAATGTGTGCGCATGCAATTTAGCTGTAAACATTGTTCTATTTTTATCTTTATCCAAATAATGAACTCAATACACTATAGTAATGTGGTAAAAAAAAAATCAGGATTCTCATAGCATCTAATCCAATCAAGCTATTTTATTAAAAGGCATAAAGTTTCATGAGCTGCAGCTTTGTCAGATGCACAAAATAGTAAAACTGATACAGGATTTAAATTTTACCAGATTTCTGATTTTCTTTTTTTTCTTTTTTTTATAAAAGATTTTTATTTTTTTNNAGACAAACATAACACAAAGACAAAAACAAAA
>AZIM01003007.1:5782-16591 GCA_000516915.1 Ophiophagus hannah | reverse complement strand
TTCCCCTGGAGTGGGGTGGGAATGGATATTTTGCAGTATCCTTCCCATGCCATGCCCACCAAGCCACGCCCACAGAACCGGTAGTAAAAAAAATTGTATCCCACCACTGGTAGCGACTCATATTGACAAATGTAGTTGCTTTTAAAACATCTTGCAGAGTAGTTTCTTTATACTTCACTTATTGAATAAAATACAGTTGGCTACATTTTCACAACATGCTAAATCCAATTCTGTTGTGTGTTAAGTTATGGTTTAGCCATTGGGTCTGCAGAAGTTTGACTGAGGGAGACCTTTGGAGTAGTTCTGGGCCACTCCAGTCTTTAGTAGGAAGTTATGGGATTTTTCGTATCCATTGGCAGATAGATGCCACATTAGAGAAGTGAGTTGAATGAAAGCCCCTAAGTCTGTTTCACTTCTTTTATTTAATCAACTTTCTCTTGTGCTCTTCAAGGATTTGAACAGGATGCTTGGATGGGTTCAGGCCTCCATTTGCTGTTAAAACTTAGCTCACTTCTGGATGATAAAATGTTGGTATCTATTGCCATTGTCACTTCTCTGGAGTAGGGTCAGTTTCTATCTGAAGTTATCTTCCATTCTTCTGAAATATTCTCCTTAATCAAAACAGATGATAACATGACAATGGACAAGTACTTCAAAACATCTTCAAATACTTCGGTACTCTTCATTTTTTATTGTGGAGAGACTGTTCTTGTGCCTTCTTTTCAAACTTTCTCCAGTATTTCCAGTAAATTATCACTTTAACAATCTCCTTATATTTTTGAGCTGTTTGCTCTTTATCCAATACCTGAATTTTAACTCAACTTAAATAATGTAAAAGATTTTTAATTGGCACATTATTTGATTCAAGAGAAAGTAGCAAAAAGGAAAATAAATGAATACAACCTGAATGCTCGTGTTGTGCTATAAATAAGTCAAAAACTGCACGTAAATGTTTTAATTCCCCCCCCCCAAAATTGCCAAAAGTAGACGCTATCTATTTATATTTGGGATATTGCATAATTCCCATTACACACAAAGTTTTAGTTTTCACAAAATGCAAAATTTAATGTACTTATAGGAGCCTGATATAAACTGTGATGATGAAAAAATGATGAAATGTCCATTATGTCTGTGATAAGTGTCATCATGGTAGTAGGAAAATGAGGACACGTGTTATTAGATCAAACAAATGGTGCAATTTATCTAATTATATCAAATGTTTGACATTATAATTTTTATTAACCTTTATTGACCTAAAAGGTTTTATTGATCTTTTATTGACCATGTGATCTTTAATATGAACTTCATCATAATAAAAAAGGAATAACTAGAGTATAAAAAAGGAGAAGACACAAAAAAACAACTGGAGACGACACATGAAAAGTGCAGGGATTATAACAACCAACTATGTAAGATAGACAGGCCAAAGACTAGCAGAGTGCATCCATAAACATTAAAAATCAGCAGTCAGAAAACATGATGAAAACTCTTTAATCTCACAATACCTTGACAGACTTAACCTAACTGGGAAACTGTGAGCACCCTAATCCAAAACTAAAAACATTATAGAATTCCTGGATGCTTGACATTCAGATAAATCAGCTGTCAGTAGACACATAGAGATAAACCACATTTATAACCATTCAAAAGAGACAATAAAAATGGTAAGAAGGAAACAAAAAGTATAGAACACGTTCTCTCCAACAGTTTGCAGGGATTTACTACTAAGCAAATAAGCAGAAAACAATGCCCTAGTCAAGGAACTACCAAGGAGAAAACCATACTCCCACCAACACTGGCTGGGCAAACTACTATACATAAACAGAGACCATACTCCATTGTCACTAGCACTGATCAGGCATCAGGTAATGAAATGTCTGCAAGCAAACAATCAAATTCAGAAAGCACCAAGCACTCCACAGTTCACCTCTGAGTTACATATATTCTCTTCTATTGTCTGATATCATTGCATACTCATATACTTTGCATGATGCATTATAATTTTGATGTCATTATGACTTGTATAAATGTTATTGAATTCTGAATATCAGAGTTCACACATTTGGAAGGCATCCAGGTTGAGAAAGGCTAGGCTAGATCATCATCTGATCTGCTTAATTGTGGTTTATGAGGATTATATGAGCCTACATATGTACATACATTATGATACTCATCTAAAAACATTCTACATAAACTCTGCCTAATAAATGGCATGCTACCACCATGTAGATATATGTTTGGATTTTACAAACAGAAAAAAAAACTTTATATATATTGAGGGAAATAGTTTTTCAAGAATAGGAGCAGTCCTTGGGAGATATCTGACATCATCAACAACTTAGCAGAATCATTTGAAATGGTTACTATGTGAAGAATGAATAATATACACCCCTTATAGTAATGTCAAACTATCTTTGGTCTATCTTTTTTTGCAAGACTGTCACAGCTTCTCTGCCCCTTTTGATTATGATTGAAATTTGAGTGCTTAGCTATCACCTAAATTTTAACCATGCCAACCATAATCAAAAGGGATTACATTACATTAAAGGACTTGAACTCTCTGTAAGTGCTTGAAACTGTATTTATGTCATCATTCTTTTTTGCCCTGAGAAATAATTAGGGCATGAACTTTTAAGTCAAACTCAACCAGCCAAAATATAAATTTTACCCACTATCTATTGTTCCACTTTGCTGTGAATTAAGGTCAATTGAATTTGGTGAGGCCCAAAAGAGCTTGGTCTTCACCATCCATGTACTGAATTATCACTCGGAGATACAGATTACATTTTTATCACCTACATACAAAGTTTGTTTTTAAAACATGGGGAAAGCATTCAAACATATAAACCCAATATGAAACTAAATACAATAGCTTGAAGAACAATATATTTCCAGAGTTGATAACAAAGTTTTTTTCCAATCACAGTGGTGATGGATCAGTGTCCTTCAAACAGGAAGGAATTTATTTTAAAGGATGAGAAATCAAATATCTTTTCTTCTGCTCCTCCATATTTCTTGGCCAGTTTTGGAGGACAACTATCTCTGTAGCAACCATTTTCTTCAGAATTCCCACTGGGCCTTTAGGCAAAAGAGGTTGCCTGTTACAGTCCTACTGACATATTTTATGTTTATTTCCACAAGCTGAGATCAGACACTGTAATAAACCATAGTTATGTTTTTTAAAGCAATGGTTGAATTAAGGTTGAAAAGGCCACCATAACCCATCTCCTATTTCTATTCATCCACATGGGAAAAAAGAAGAAAAATATGTCAAAAAGTTGATGAGAATGCTCAGGCACAATTGTTTTTTGGTAGGTGTGGGTAAAAGAGTGTTGGTGTTGTCTGAAAACAAGCAATTAACCTTGCCCTTAAAAATGTCTCCATAAAATTCTGACAGCTCAACCAAACACTGCCTAAAACCATCCTGAGAGGCTTAAGTCAAGCGAAGAACATGATGGTATTTTATACCATCTCGAATAATTTCTTGGCTCAGAAACAAAGCATAAAAATATTTATGTTAAGGAAAAAATGTACACAAAAAACAAGTGCAGATTTCTTACAGAAAATAACATGCGATTTTGACAGAAGAAATGAATGAGTAAATGCAAAAGATGCAGACAGAGAGCAGATGTAGACTTGTAAATGTTTCCCCCTCAATAGAGGTTCCTTAGGCAATGTGATGACCTTCCCTGGGCACCCACCCTTTTCACAGTTCATTTCTTTCTTATGTTTCCTTAATTGTCCCTCAGAGGTTCTTGACGTGGAATGGTTTTCTTGATCTGTAGATGTTCAGCATTGCTCTTTTTTGAACTATTATACCAAAATCAGGAAAGCAGGATTATCTGAATCAAACAAAGAGGCACTTGGCCAATTCTTTGAGTGTATTTGTTATGTCACACTTTTAACAGTAATGTAATGCCATTATTTGAAAGCTCTGAAAATTGCTCATGTTCCTAAAAAGTATTAATTTCTAAAGTCTATTAGCTACCCCATAAGAGCAGCTCTCAGGCACTGTATGATAAAACTCTGCTAAAAATAAAATTTCATCCATGAAACAATTAGATCTGGTTTACACATGATTGTGATTCTCATGGTTAACTATTATTTTTAAGTTGTTTTCTGCCGTGTCACTCAAGTGAATCTAAGAGATGTGCAAAAACAATGTAACAATAACACTTCAAACAGTGAAAAATATATATACTGATCATAAATAAATCTCATGATCATAAATAACAATACACTGAATAAGCAACATCCATACATAATCTAAATAATACATACTTATTATTCCCTCCTCATTTCTCAGATGCCCATTGAAATAGTAAAGCCTTAGTAAGCTTTTCTGAACATTAACTATGAGAGGCTGTTCTGATTCTGGGAGTAGATGATTCCATAACAGGTAAGCTCTATAGAGAAAGTTCCCTTCAAACCCATTGTACATAGTCTCTTTACCAGCACTTCTTGGATGAACAAATTCTATATGGAGCAAATAATGTCACAGATACTCAAGCAGTGAGCCATATGCAACTTTATTGGTTATTACAATCATACTGAACTGTACACAGGGAGAGCCAGTTTGGTCTAGTGGTTAAGCTAGGCTAGAAACCAAGAGACTGTGAGTTCTGGTCTTGTCTTAGGCATGAAAGCTGCTGGGTGACCTTGGACCAGTCACTCTCTCTCAGCCCAAAATGTCAGGCTTGGACAACAAGCTGATCAGTCCATTCATGTCACAACTAATAAATCAATATTTGGTGGATTGAAAAAATGAGGGTCCTGCAATTGTGGGGAAATGGTAGGAAGAAAAAAAAAACAGGATTGTACCAAGAACCTACTGGCAGCCACTGCAGTTCCAATAATGTTGATGTGATATAACAACATTGGGATGTTCCCTTTAGGACACAGGCAGTTGCATGTTGTACAAGCTAACAGTTCTTCAGGGTCTTTTCTGTTCAATGTGAGTTATAGTAGACCAAATAAGAAGTCAGAAGGAATAAATAGGTGTGCCTCTTGATCTAGGAATTAGCTTAATTGATGTATGAATCAAGGCAGGACACTAGAGCTGTATTCCAAAGTACTAACACTAGACCACCTGAGTTACAGGAGCATATGGAAAATTTTCTCATGTTTCAATTTGCCACTTGTTAGCTGAACAACTTGAAAGGTTGCTAAACCCACAATTTTAAGCATCCATCTATAGTTGACCAATCCAGCTGTACCCCAATTTAAGGGCAACAGTTGGGGGCTGGCAGATGATGCTAAGGAATGGGGGGGGGGCAGAACACCAATCACTTTCCTTAACTTATCCTGCCTGAAAATAGTTAGGCTAGCACTATTCACTGGCCTTGTTGTGACAGGATAAATACTTGCAATGGTGATAGTATCACATATCCTGCATACAGTATATTTTGCCAGCTTCAAGAGTATTGGATAGCACTTTGATATGATAATTAAAGAGAGAAACTGGTTAAAAGGCCATAATGTAGCAGAACTACAGAAAATGAAGAGCATTTTGATCTATCTTAATTTAGTAAGTACAGGGGAAGTCTAAGAAGGGAGATAGCTGGCATTGACCATAGGCTTTTGAGTAAGTGGAGATTCGTGACCATGATATCAACAATTTCACCACCGAGGTTTTTCAACCTTCTATATTTTTCACTTTTCAGTTTAATGTCATTTATTCCAGATACAAGTCAGAAACAGCTTTATTTTGAGGCAGCATTATCTAATTCCCTGCATGCTAGAAACATTTGGCCTGTGGCTTTGAAGAAACCCTTACCTAACCAGGAGATGTCAATGAAACCTCTCTCTGATCTCAGAACGATTGAGGTGCTACATGAAAACAGATGGATTCACAAGCAAAGGTAGTTCCACAAAACTCAAGCAGTACAGCTTTGCCTTATCTTTTTCTTAATGATTTTTTTTCCCATTAAAATTGTACCAATGAAAATTTGCTTCTCAGATTCAGTGCCATCTAGGAGTTCTCTTAAAGTTGCAAAGGGGAGCTGGGATGGATAGACTATGTGTCAGCCCTAACCCTGAAGCCATTTTTATGCTGAAGTCATTTTGGGAGCATCTTCAGGGTTGCCGCAGCCAGGCCAGTTGGAGCTGTGAAAACTAAAGCGGGGAGATGGAGATAACTGGGGATGGATAGCCAAAACAACATTCTTTCCCGTGGGAGCCAAGGACGTCCTATCAGGTGTTGGAGAGGCATGGACCAAAGCCAGCCAAGATGGTGGCTGCGACCTGGTTGGACCATGTGATGGACTTGTGACCTGAGGGGAAGAACTTTGGGGTTTGGTTTTGGTGGGGAAAACTCTAGAGTCCTCCAGACTCAGGTTTTCCCCAGATGTGCCAGTATGATATGCCTAATAAATCTATACTTTGAGGAAGATCCTTGCCTTGGAGTTTTGATTCCTTTGGGTGAGTTTGCTGGAACCCTGACACTATGCTTGTTAATGGAAGTAAAACAATTGCCTTATCTCTAAGAAAACTTACTCCGTTACCTGATATTGCCACTGCAAGCTGACCCTGGCCTAACTCAAACATGCAGAGTATATGCTTAGGAGAGAAGAGATAATGTTTCAGGAAGCAATTAACAGGAGTGGCAGGCACTAGCTAGAGATACTGATTCTCATATCCACAGCACTTTAACAGGATGCATAGAAATATAGTATAGATACTGTGAAATACAAAGACCCATCACATAGGAAAACCTACATCAACTCTTGGTCATTCCCCCAGTGTTCTCACAATACCATCTGGAAAGCAGCAACTGTTTGATATAAAATGCAATATTGAATATAATACATTGCTGCTGCACTTGTAACTAGAATTAAATATTTCTTCTATCCCATGTCTTGGACAGAAAAGGAATGTACAGTTCTTGAGGTTTGGGGGTTGCTTGGGAGAGTAAAACAGCCACAAGCAAACAACTCAAACAAATGCAAAACTCTTGGGGACATATTTCTTTTTTTAGTTTACTCTCCTTTCTTCCCATCTCTCCCCAAAGTACAGAATGAATGTGAATGGAATCAACCATCAGCAAATGCAGTTGGAATTTGCAGCATTTTGGCTTTTGATACCAAAGCTCATGCTAATTATTCCTTTTTTTTTCTTTTGCATGTTTGAATCTAGTCCATTTTTACCTGTTTCTGTATCTCCCTTTCTAGAAAAAAATCTGATTGTTCAGCATTTAATATACTAAGAATTAGATACATTGCAGAATCAATTGCCTATGCAAAAAAGTTTACTCCATATTATTTTTTCATTATCAAATGAATCAATCTTTTCCCTAAACAATTACTTTTTAGAGGTACCATGAAGCCCCCCTGACTCATCCTGCCTTGATTTGCTTTTCTAGAGTAAGAAAATGCTTCTCAAAACTTAATTCGACCACAAATAAAACTGTTAATACAATGTGATGCTAGCATCCCTTTTCCATTAATTTTGTTCTCTTAGTATGATGGTAGAACAATTTTCCTGCATTTCCTGATGCTTTCCAAATGAATTTGGACTATAATACTCAGAGTTCCCAGCTAACCAGGGCATCGGTTTTGAATAGATTGAAATGGAGGATTTAACTATGGGAAAGTTGTCATTTACAGGTGTTATCCACAAATTATGTTTCTTTGGTATCATTTCAAATCCATCAGACTTCGTGGTCTGGTTTATTACTGTTCTTCATTAAAATTCTCCATAATTTTTTTTTACCACAATTGTCACCCTGCCCTCTGTTTTTACATAAGAACTTCTATTTAGTTACGGTATTATGCTGGAGGTGATTGATGGAACAATAGAAGATCTCACCTCCTCTTCCCCCCCTCCACGCTTCCTGCTCCCCCCCACATCTTTAATTATATTTTTTGTTTGTTAGAATTATCTATTTTCATCATTTTATTGTTTTTAATGTTGTAAGCCTCTCAGAGTCTTTGGTGGCAAGATGGGCAGCAAATAAATATAACAAACAAACAAATAATTTCTTTTTTAAAGCAGTTTGTTAGGTTAACTAATGGAAAACTGCATTCTATAACTTAGGATGATCTTTATCATTACAAATACATCTGAAGTGGACTAAACACAGGGAACCATAATTATATCCTCTCTTTAAGAGAATCTGAGATTCAGTTGGAAGGTGGACTCTTAAGATTCGGGAGCTCCAGTTGTGTCCATAAGATATATACAGAAGATAAAATTGAATTAATGGAAACAAAAATAAGCTAGACTCTTTTCCTATTTAACAGATATTTCATACTTGTGACTATTTCACAACTGGAATCTAGAGAAAGACTATTAAGTATCTTGAAATGTGGCCAATGGAAAATTACCTAAAAGTCTACCAAACCACTATTTTTGTTTCTTTACTATTCGTTCCTTTTCATAAATATCTGAGAGCTCATTCACACAAGACATCTGCAGAAGCAAAACCTTCAGGCACATACGAAGATATTCACCCTGAACATGTGACTGCTTGCAGAAGACATTTGTCATTTGAGCAATGTCAAGATGGAGCTTAATCAGTGCACTCACATGGCAAGCACTTCACTTTTCTAATGCTTAGCTAGGCTATTATCCACATCAGAGCAGTCAGTCATTCTAGTTTTCAAGGGGACAAACATTATGTGAAAACTAGGCATACACAGTCACAGCCATTGAGTCATGGAATTTGCCATCAGATCAGTAGGTATATGGTTCATGCAACTTTGTTTAGACAAAGGCTGCCCTGCATGGATCATTCCTGGAGGCCTCATTTCTAACTTCCCCCACACAAAACCCACACTGAACATAATCTCAATCTAAATAATAACATATATAAAACACCTGTATAATACATATTTGGTAACTGCAACAACAACCAAGCATGTATCTGTATGATATACAAAATTCTCTATCCTAATATCATGGTTACGGAGAATTTCAATTGTATATATAATAACTGCACCATACACTTACATATACTGTGTAAATAAAATTCTGTGCCAATGTAACTCAAATTCCTGAGTAACAAAAGCTTTATCCTGCAATCTAAACAAATCTTGAAACTATGCACAGATTTGTTTGTTTTGAATATTTGTTTTTCCTCTACATGTTTCCTCTCAGGACAAAGAACTATGCAAGGTTTTGAAGCTGCTCTTTCACTGCTGGACATCCTATCTAATCTTCTCAAGTCTGGTTTCAAAAAAGTAATAATCAGAATCTGGACTCTTGTGAATTTTTCTTGTCTGTATCTTATTTAGAAAGAAATACTCTGTAATAACGATGCCTGCTTTTTTCACCCATGCACATAAACTAGTTCTGCTATATGCACTTATGCAGAGTTGTATAATTTATAGAGTTGCTCCTGTTCTGTATTCAGTACAGTAATAAATAGAAACCAATGCTTATAACAACCATTAATATACTGTATTTCTTTTCAATGGCCAGTATTACTTGTGGTAATTTGATGAATATAGAAGCACAGGCCTGAGTTTTATACTTTTACAGCTATGTTAAGACTAAAAGTTTGTGCATTGATCATTTTTAAAATCCACATTTTTACTGTGTTTGGTAAGTAAATAGATAAAGGTAAGAAATTTAATTAGAGCTCTCTTCTTATAAGCATAAATCCACAGACACTCTGATTGAGCTACAGTATGGTAATCCATCACCCAGAATGGTAATCCATTCTCAAATGTCTCAACTATGGGATAATACGCACAGAGTCTTCTGATATGGGAAAAACTGTGGGTTTGTCCTGGTATGCTTTTAAAGTTTGAAGTTTAGTGACAAGGACACAATGGCCTATGGCAATGTTTCTCAACCTCGGCCACTTGAAGATGCATGGACTTCAACTCCCAGNCTGGGAGTTGAAGTCCATGCATCTTCAAGTGGCCGAGGTTGAGAAACATTGATACAACCGCCATCTTTGTAAAAAGTTCATTTTGTGGATGTTAAGGGATAACTGCCTATGTCACAAAGACAAAATGTACCAATGACAAACAGAGGAATCCCATTTCTAAACAGCAACAGTACATCTTGACCTTTTCTAGATTCTACAGTATTTTAAAATGTCTTTAATGCTTTGGAGCTGGATCACAGGGTCCTTACATAACTTGTCATGTGCTATTTATATGGTCTTCCTGTGTTTTCTTTTTAAATTTTAATTTGACATCAATCCCTTCTTTTTCTTTTGTGATATTTTGTTTTATGCAGGCAGATTTGATTTCCTTTTTCCCACCAAAGCTCTAAATCCCACTATTCCTTTAGTATACATTGATAACAACGAGAAGGACAAAAGAACCACCAGATTCAGGTTGATTTTTGCCTAAGTATAATAGTATCAGTATAAAAGTATAAAAAAAAAATCAATGGATGTTTCTTGGCAATAGAAGTGGTTTTGCCAATGCCATTTTCGATAATGTTTTATCAGTTGCTGGGTCTAACCTATGGCCTGGTATTCTTGGGGGACATTCAAATCCTAGCCAGACGCAACCCAATTTTCTATGTTCATACAACACCAGCCAAGTGATGCAACCATCTGCTGATTGATACCAAGTATGAAAGAAAGCTGAATTCTGTAATTAAGGTAAATTAATGCAACTACATTAACTTTACTATCTGTTTCATTCCTCAAAATTCCACACACACCCTTTTTCACGTTCTTTAAGTTAAATCACCATGTGGGTGCTAAGATACATTTGACTTACTGCATTGAATGTTATCTACAGGTTTATGTATTAAGACAAAGTTTTTTCTGATATATTTTAACTTCTAGCATGAATATCTTGATGGCATTCATAAATGCTAGGAAGGAAGGAAGGAAGGAAAGAAGGA
>AZIM01003005.1:403587-413975 GCA_000516915.1 Ophiophagus hannah | reverse complement strand
ATAAATTCAATAAATAAATAAATAAAATGGACTTGGATAAAATGTAATTTAAAATGAAATTGGAATAAAAGACAATTTAAAATAAAATTGGAATAAATACAGTTTAAAATGAAATTGGAATAAAATACAATAATTTAATATAGAGATAAATAAAATATGATAAAATTATATTTCGATATCACCCCTACAATCTACCCCAATCAGTCCCTCATATGCCGATCTCAACCGAACCATTTTGCTTAAGTACTGTGCTGTGTTAAATGTTATTTTCAGATTCTGGCAGCACATAAGGTAAATTGTTTTGATATGGGATCCCAATGGGTCATTTGTTTGGTATATAGACCAAGGTANNTGTCTCTCACCCTCTTATACAGGCAACAATCAAATAGAATGTGAGTCAGGTCTTCTACCTCTGCCACTCCGCAAATGCAGAGAATGGAATCTCTCATATCTGACTATTGTGTCAAGCTGTTCGAATCTCACTCATGTAAATATGTCCCTTAGATGTTTTGGCAGTTGTAGCTTCAAATAGCTGTCTATTTGAAAAGTATGTATTTGTTCAGCCATTTCAAGTTACCCACCTTACTAAGGATAGCTATGTCATTTTGTGTTTCTAATATCCTTTATTCTTTGGGCAGTTCTTTTTTTAAATCGTTCTCCTGTTATGCAAGAGACAGGAAGGCCACAGCTTCTTATAAAATTTGTTAGTTTGGGGATCCAGGAGATTTGTGATTGTGATTTTATATGCTCTAGTAGATATAACTTGGGGAGTTTATCAGTCTCCATTTCATTGACTTTGTGCCAGTAGTTATATGCTCTAATTCTGGATAGTGCATGAATTGAATAAATTCCCAATTCAGCTCTAACTGCTGCAGCAGATGTTCTTAGATCTACACCAGGTGTGTCAAACTCAAGGCCCATGGCCTGGATCTGGCCCACAGGGTACTTAGATTTGGTCCGCGGGGCCGGCCTGCATATAACAAAGGATTGGCTCGCAGTGCCTCTGCCAGTTTTCTCTGAGAGATGCAGCTAGAGACTTATGATTTGAATGGGGATGGATTTGTTGGAGTCCTGACAGCCAGCCGATACTCTGAAAATTCAACATTCCGGGATACCTGAGGCGACAGACATTAGTGGCACGTCTAGGACCTAGTTCAGGTCACGCCCTGGGTGGTGGTTTCGGCCTCGGTCTCAAATCTGGGGTCACCCTACTTTAGCTGCTGAGTTCATCTTCTGCATACAGGTCATCAGCTGCCTCCTCAAATCTGGCTTCCAGCAGTTGTAGGAAGTCATCAGCATCATGCAGTTGGGGAGGCCCTTCTCTTGTGGAGGATTGCTAGCCATCCTCTTGCTTCTCCCTCCAGCCCCTCAGAAATGGCATTCACTATGGCTCTAGGGGAGGGGCAGAGGTGTCCATAACATTCTAGGTGGATCTCAGCTGAGTCAAGGAATAGAGTTAGCTGGTCTGGGTCCCCATCAAATTTCCCCCTGAACCAGGGCGGTTTGTAGAGCTCTGCTCTGCCCTCTGGAGCTTGGGCGGCTGCTGGTAGAGGGCTGCAGGAGGCCGTTGCGGCCCAAAACAGGGGCCTCAAGCTCTGTTTTTGCTGGCAGAGGGCTATCAAAACAAGCTAAAAACAAAACAAAAGGAGAAATGTTTCCCCTTTTGCATTTGAGCATGTAAGAAGGAACAGGAAAGGAGAAAGAGAAAAGAAAAAGAAGGAAAATGGGAAGAGAGCGAGGAAGGAAAAATAAGGAAAGAGGGGAAGAAAGAAGAAAGAATGAAGACTGAAGGAAAAAGAAAAAAAGGGAAGGAAGGAAAGAAGGAAAGAAGATTATAATGAGAGTGAGGGAGGGTCTCAGGGAAGTCCTGCATTAGCAGTTGGCCACCATAGGTCCCCCCAACATGAGTCCCATGTCACACCCACCATGGCCACGCCCACCCTTGGCCATACCACCATGGCCATGGCCATCCCCAGCCCTCCAAGGTCAAACACAACACTGATGCAGCCCTCAATGAAATCGAGTTTGACACCCTTGATCTACACCCAAAGTACATCTCAAATGCTGGGACTGTATTTGTTCTAATACTGTAGTTGAATATAGACCCCAAATGTCTGCTCCATACAAGAGCATATGGGTAACCTTAGCTTTATATACTTTAATTAATGGGGCTAGGGACCCTGGGTAATTATTATTTTTTAATTTAAGCAGTAAATTCAAATGAGCTTTTGCTCTAAATATACTCAGTTGATGATAGCAAACCCAAGATCCAGTCTTGGAAAAAGTTACGCCTAAATATACAAAGCTGTTCAATTGGTTCACTGTCTAATAGCCCTCTATGTGTCTGATGATGTTTTCCAAACACCATGATTTTTTATTTAGATTTACTAATGGTTAGGAAGTTATCCTGGCAATAGGAGCTGAATCATCTTAATAGCCTATATAATCCTACTTGTGAATACGATAATAAAATCATATCATCAGCATAGAGCAAACTGTCACAGTATGTATTTAGGATCATCGGCATATGTTTCATGGGATCTTTCATTAACCCTGGCAAGTCATTGATATATAAATTAAATAATAATGGGGCAAGGATAAACCCTTGCTTCACCCCTTTATTTGTGTGAATCCTGTTAGTCACAGCTCCATTAACCCCATACTGCACCCTCAAACAGGTACTTGTGTAAAGGGCTTTAATCAAAGCCAGCAGTTTTGGTTCTATTTTAAGAGATATCAGTTTACTCCACTGGTGGGATGCAACTAATTTAACAACCAGTTTGTCCTAAAGACTGGGTGGGCGTGGCCAGGGGAATCATGTGACTGGGCATGGCCAACTTAATGTCACGGCAAGGAGGGGCAGTGCAGGTGGGCCAAAATGGTGGTGGCCAGAGCCTTAGGCTTACCTTTGTGCAGCAACAGCAACAGTGATTCTCCGATGCCTCATCTCTTTCTGGGTGTCGCTGCCCAACAGTCAAGGTTTTTAAAAAGGTTTTTGCAGCAGGAAATGGTGGGGGGCTGCTTCTGGCCTTTGTTGGTGCAGCTGGGCACACGAACCCGCCCAAGACACTGGCCTGCAGCCGCCACCTCTTTTCAGCATGAGAAGCCTGCAGCTGCAAGTCTTTTTCAATGCAAGAAGCCTGCAGCTGCCAGTCTTTTTCAGCGCTAGAAGCCTGCAGCCGCTGTTCGTTGCTGGCGCGAGAAGCCTGCAGCCACTGGTGTTTTTTGTCATGAGAAGCCTACAGTCGCTGCTCTTTGCTGGTGCGAAGGGCCTGCAGCAGCTGCCTCTTTGCTGGCCAGAACCGAGCTGGCAACGGTGGTTGGAGGATTCTCACGCCAACAAAGAGGTGGCGGCTGCAGGAATCTTGCACCAACAAAGACTGATGGCAGGAGAATTCTCAGCAAAGAGGTGGTAGCTGCAGGATTCTCGTGCCAGCAAGGCCATGGATGAGCTTTGTCTAAAACCTGCTTGTTCTTCTGCAAGGATATGGTTTTCCTATACCCAGCTTTCAATTCTATTCAAAAGGAATCTAGCATATATTTTTGCTACAATGTCAATCAGACTGATAGGCCTACAATTATTAGGATTCTTTTTATTCCCTTTTTTATATATGGGGACAACTATTGCCATCTTCCACCCATCTGGTATATGGCAGGTGTCATTTACATGTGTAAAAAGACCTGCCAATACTGGACCCCACCAATTGGGAAATTTCTTAAATAATTCTGCTGGTAAAAAATCCTCACCTGGGGCTTTATTGCTCTTTAAGCTTTTAATGATGGATTGTATCTCCTTTCCCGAGACTGGTGGCCCAGGGGGAGGAGTTCTAGGGTTTACTAAATCACTGCTTAAAGACTGCTTTGTATACGAGTGATACAACCCCTCTGAGCAAGTCTCATGGCTGCCTTCAATTTCTTTTTCAACAACCAGCATTCAAAATCAAACCAGCGAAATCAACCCCACTTGAAAACTTTTGGTAGGGGGTTTAGTTATTAGATGTTTCTTCAGCATATTGCAGAGATTAAAGAATGCTTTGGAGACTGATAGCCAGTCGGTTGTAGATGACTGGATTGTTCTAGCCCAATTAACAGCATTATCTGTTTTAAGACTGTCTAATATTGCATTTGTATCAACTTTATCCCAAATTAACCTTTTATTTTGGGTCACTTCTAAGTTTTTAGTGAGCCATCTGTCAGTGTTATATGACCTTAAATCTGAATGACCTCGTAATGTCACACTCACAGGCTGATGATCACTTTCATCACCTAAATGTACAATAATCTCTGAAAAGAGGTCAACTCTATCTCTTGATATACAAGAGATCTAGCATGCTACCTGAGTGGGCTAAGTGGTATGTGTAGGGTATATACATAATTATTATCTTTACCTCCCAAGATTTGAAGATTACCTTTAAATATTAAAGAGACTAGAAAAAGTAGTTTCCCATTAGAGACTTTAATTCTTCAATCTTTTAGTTTGCTTCCAAGAGCTGGTCAAATATAGCAATAACCTTTTGTGCTGTCAGGAGGCAATTCTTGGCAACCAAATCCAAGTCTCCTTTAAAATTGCTCTTAATATTATCCTTGTTCTCCCCTCTATCTCTTAATGGAGCCTCAGTTCCCAGTGAAAAATAGTCATCCTCCTCCCACTCCAGCAAGGAACAGGATTTATTTAATGAGGTTATGAGGAGGGGAAGAGCAAAAAAAAAAAAGACTACTTACTTGCAAAATCCATTATTTGAAATAAGTCCTTTATCTTTGGTTGTCTCTTTTTGGGGTTTCCTCCCGACTGTAATTCCAATTTATGTCTTCTTTAAAGTTTTCTTTCCAAGACTCTTTTTGGTTTACTGCTGCCCTTTGTTTCTACATTCTTGGGTGGTTTTAAAAAAGTGGGAAAAAAATTAAAACATACTCTCACAGCATCGACAACTGCTGATAAATTCCAGAACTCACAATTTAAAATCTAACTCCTATATAATCCTAAATCTAAAAACCTAAAATTACTGCTACTAATTAAAAAAACTAACTTAACTAATTTATAGATATTATTAAATAATAATCAACTATTTGCAGCCATATAAAAGTAGCTGTTACCAGAGGATAAGGAAAATAAGGAGCTCACTAAAAAGGCTGTCACACGTCAGCCTGATTGTCCATTTAAAACAAAGTTCAATTTCAGTTACTTACAGAGCTTGATATACCAGAAGAATCTGGTAGCACTTTTTAAGATTAAGAAATGTTATTACAAGATGTTAGCTTCTGTGAGCTATAGCTCACTTCAGCAGAAACATGAGTTGGGTTAACTGATGTAGAGTTCAAATCAGGGGTGGGATTCTACCGGTTTGGAACTGGTTCTATAAACCAGTTGTTATGATTGTGCACAGTTCGGAGAATCAGCAAATCGTGTCCCTGGCTGGCCCTGCCCCTCTCTACCCGCCCAATCAGTCCTTATCGCGCATGCACAACTTCGCACACATGCCTGACATCACTGATTGCATTCTCCCCGCCCAGTCACTGCTTATGGTTTTTTTAACTCCTGGCGATCAGATGTTCTGATTATCAGCTGTGCCGGAATCCCCCTTGCTGTCTTATTGCTTCGCCCAGGAGGCTTCCCTGAGGCCAATGAGGCAAAAATGGGGGCACGGGGGGGGTCATGTGCACGCCCCCCCCGGGTTCCATTTTTTGCCNAAAAAATGGAGCACGGGGGGTGCTGCAAAAGAAGAAGAAGCCACACCCACCCAGTCACATGGCCACACCCACATAGCCACACCCGCAGAACCGGTAGTAAAAATATTTGCATCTCACCCCATTCAAATACATTGGTATCACATGGGAAATTAAAGGGAGAGGAAATTATCTTTACTGTCATAAAGAATTTAAGAATCAAAAATGCCATGCTGTAGCCATGAATAAAATTTTGAAAAGTTTAGGAATTTTGAATGAATTTAATAATAAGTACTATGCCCTTGAAACAAGGAGCCTTTCTCCTTGAAAAGTGGTTTGCTGCAATTATTATCTGTCCTTTTAGGATAACAGTGCTTTCAAAGAAGCATATAAGCTATTTCAACAGTGGTTAAAAAAAAGAGCAACTATTATTTAAAAATGAAAACTTCATGTTTACTTCATGTTAATATCCCTTCCTCTTTTCTCCATCCATGTAGGGCATAGGAAAGAATTGTGATAGTGAGATGGGTGTCTCTATAAATTGATATAAGTAAATAATAAGTAAATAATAACAAAGTACTGTACTAAGCAGGAAAACCATTTTATCTATTATTTTAAATGTATTGATTTACAGTGAAGACTTGGAAATTAGAGATGAAGTGCATCAGAATTTCTTGTCAGCGGACAAATCTTTTTAAGGATTCTTTAGTTCTGTTCCTATATAGTTACTGCATACATTTTTCTGAAAGCTTTTAATGTGTTTATTCCTAAGTAAGACCCCTGTATTTAATAATCTTTTATTTTCTAATTAGTCTTTTGAAAAATATAGCTTTCAGTTTGCATTTCCATTGAGAGATAATGGTTTTATGAACCTACATAATTTTTTAAAAAATTGCATGTACATGTGGTTTTTTGTATCAGCTTCTCTCCAGGTTTGCTGCATTTCAACCTTTAACAAAAATTATACAAAACCCATATTGTTGAAGTAAAATGATACATATATACTTAATTGCCTATTGTTTATGAAAATTGGGAATATTTTGATAATAGCCATAGTCATAGTTCATATATAAAACTTAAACCACACAAAGTAATGTATTCTAAACTTACTAAATGTATACATTTGATAGGCACATTCTTAAAGCATATTGCATGGGCAGTTAAACTTAAATTATTTCTTCCACAGGCTTTTTCTTACTCAGTAGCACAATTAGTCTTATCTTGACATAATTATAAAAAGTTAGATTAAAAATCTGTGATCATTGAAGCTTTCGTATATAATTCAATAAATAAGAGACATGGGTAACTCTCCTGAATTAGAATTATTTGTGCAATTCGTTTTTGTATCTTATATTGCAGACAGAATCTACCAAGATGGAGAATCCAAGCATCAAGAAATCTCTCTTTCCTCTTTTTATTTCAAAGAATCATTTAAAGCATAGCTCTTCTTTGAAAAAGAATCCTGTAGTCACTCTACCTATGGTATTAACTTTTTAAAAATGGTAGCACTGAAAAAACTTGCTACAGTACATCTCTTTTACTTACCACTATAGCATGTGTGTGATATATATATATATATATATATATATAATGTGTGTGTGTATGTATGTTTGTATGTATACACACACACACACACACACATAGATATAAATTTTTCTAAGGGAGTCATACTCTCCATGCAAATTAAGTATCTTGAGCCAATTCCACAAATACGCGGAACCTAGAAGTTTTTTCCTCCAAATTTCAAGGAAATGCAACATTATAAACAATATCATCACCAGGATTAGAAATAAACATCTAATAAAACATAAAAAACAACTTTTATAATCAGTGTGAATGTAGTGTGCAATTATTTTTTCAATTGGAATATTTTTACTTATAAACCTTACTGCTTTGCTTTACCTAAATAAAAAGAACACACAATGTATTAGCCATAGTTGAATTTCATAGGATATAGAACATTTTAGAAAGCTTTTATTTTCTATATATTCAATTATCCAATTGTATGTTGGCAAAATAAAAGTTAATCCCCCTATATTTAATGGATTAACAATTTTTAATCCTAAATTTTATTTGCTGAGAAAGGAGTCTTAGCCAGCAACCGCCTACCTCCCTGTTAGATGACTAAACAGTTCAGAAGATATATTCAGCCAAAGTTTTTCTCTGAAGCTGGCAAGTTGCACTATTTAGCAGTTTCTATGATTAGTAAAATATCTTTTTAAGCTAAATCTTAGTTCTTTGATAAGGGAAAATACTCTTCCTTATAAATTGCAAAATTAATTGATGACTGTTTATATTTCTTCCATAGCAAAAAACATAGTTTTTGTGGAAATGGCTCATGATCTTAAAAGCAATATGGAATGTCATGAAAATGAGGGTGAAACAGAGCTCTGCATTTAACTGCTCCTTCTCTCTTTTGAAGTATTTAACTAACAGCATGTGAATGCCTTAAGGGTGGAGGTTATAAAAATATGCATGGCATCTACAAATATATTATTAATATAGAGATCTTAAAAGGGCATAGCAATAATGGGGTCACTTGCATTGCTTTGATCTGAGAAGCAGGGAGAAGTGGGAGATGAAACTTAACTTAGAATTTTTGTTCCCAGGAATTAATGAATTGATATTGTTCCATGTTACAGATGCCTGGAAGCGAAAATCAGGATCTTTTGGCAATACAGAAAGCTATTCACTCGTCTAATCATCCAGCCAGCAGGCAGAAGGACTGGCATTCTGAAAAGATGACAGAAATCCAAGGACATGTAAGTTTAAATATTGCCTCATTTCATTTTAAGTCATTTGGCAGATGAATAGTTGTCCCAAGTTACTACACAGAGTAGCTTTGAACTTTTATTCTTGGGATCTCAAACTGAAATTATCACAAGTGCTGCTTGACTATTAGTTCATTAACCCAGAGCTACATTGGAATTTTTTAGTACATCAATTTTAAAGTTTCTACCAACAGTGCCCACAGAGTCTTGGTGCTTTTATCAGATTGGCAAAAGAAGCAATTTCAGTGTTTCACCTTTAACAATACTGTGAAGTATGTTTTACCCAAGTAATGTAACCATCTACCCATTAATAAACATCAGTGGAGCAGAGAGAACCTGACTTAAGTTCAGGATGAAGTTCATAAATAAGAATTGTCCCTCACTTTTTCTTGAGCAACAACAAAGTATTGTTCCAACCATATGCTCATATTATTTATTTACTTAAAAGTATTTCAGTCAGGATAGCTTGCAAGACAAAACAAATGTAGCAATAAAGAGTATTAATAAAAATCATTCTGCTGCAGGACATTTTAAGTCTTTGAGCTATGTACTGAATGCACATCTCTGGGTAATTTACTCTAAAAATACAGAACCAGTTGAAAAGACGTATTGTTAGTGATATGCAGTAATTTGACTGTTTACAGTAGTGAACAAATGAGTTGGCTGGAGATAATGTTCAGACAAATTTGTGTGGCTGAAGGTAAGCTTTCAGGTTATTTAATGTCAATCCATTTAAAGCTGAAAAGTTAAAATCAACTTTTTAACTTTTAGCAAAATGTGATGACAGTCAGTATACCAACTATAATTCGATCAAACATGGGTAAGAGCTGCTACTAAGGCCTATCTTGTGGTGATTTGTGTGGTGAAGTGTAAATACTTCTCCACACTAATTGCATCTGCAGATAATTGCCCAGCGACCCTCTTTAACGTGAGCTGCCTTCTCCTGCGGAAGGAGGAGTTTGAGGTCCACCTGAAGGGGGCACGCTGAGAAATCTGTGGATTTTCTGGAAGACAAAATTGCTCGACTTTGTTCTCAGTTAGATGCTGGTGTAGTTGCTGGTCCAGTGGAAACCCCTGAGGCAGGTTCTTGCCCTGTTATCTGGGAACGGTTTGATCCTGTTGCTCCCAAGGAAGTGGGCAGGATCTTAGGGAGTATGTGAACAAGCACCTGTGTTTTAGACCCATGTCCCCCTGGCTTGTGAAAACTTCCCAGGAGGGGACAGGCAGGGGGGCTCTGGCTGNCAAGCACCTGTGTTTTAGACCCATGTTCCTCCTGGCTTGTGAAAACTTCCCAGGAGGTGACAGGCAGGTGGACTCTGGCTGTGATTAATACTTCCCTACAGGAGGGATGGTGCCCCAGCACTTTAAGGAGGCTGTGATTCGCCCTCTTCTTAAGAAACCATCACTGGACTCCACCTGGTTGGTTAATTTCCGATCTGTCTCCAATCTTCCCTTTTGGGGGAAGGTGGCCGCACAGCACCTCCAGAGGTTTCTCAATGATATGGATTATCTTGACCCCCTACCAGTCATGATTCAGGCCTGGATTTGGGACATAAACGGCATTGGTCACACTTTTGGATAATGTCTGGCAGGAGCGGGATGGGGGTAGTGCATCCATCTTCGCTCTACTTGACCTTTCGGCGGCTTTCGATGCCATTGACCATGGGATTCTCCTAGGGCGGCTTCAGGGGATGGGAGTGGGAGGCCTTGTGCTGTCCTGGTTCACTTCCTTCCTATGCAGCCACTCTCAGTCAGTGTTGATAGGAGGGGAGAGATGCAGCCCTCGCCCACTGCTGTGCAGGGTTCCACAGGCTTACTCTCTCTGCTCCTGTTCAACATTTATATGAAGCCGCTGGGTGAGATCATCCGTCACCATGGACTGAGGTATCACCAATATCCTGATGATACTCAGGTGTATGTCTTGGCCCATGGTGAGTTAAGTGTTGCTGTGTC
>AZIM01003005.1:383413-401721 GCA_000516915.1 Ophiophagus hannah | reverse complement strand
TCCTCCACCCCCATTGCCTCGCTTTGTGGCCACCATAGCAGTGCATTGCTTAGCCTCCTGCTAGGTTATGGTGGCGAGTAAGGAGAAGAAGTGATGAAGAACAAAGAACGAAGGCAGGGCGGGGGCTGGTGGATGAAGCAAGGCAGGGGGTGTGGAGCTGCCCCACCCACCCTATCCTGGCTTATCTGAGGGCCCTTTAGCCAAGCCACCCATGCCAAACCCTCACCCCCCCACACCTCATCCAGGGCAGCCACATCCCTTCACTAACCTGCTTTCCAGCTCCATTCTCCGCCAGCATGCAGAGCAACTAAAGTAGTCGGTGGGTCTATGGTAAAAAAAAATAGTTCAGACCTTCCAACTTCCCATGAAAAAATAAAGATCTCATGAGGCTGGACTATTTTTTTTAACCGTAGTCCAACAGACTACTTTAGTTGCTCTGCACGCAGTGATGGAGAACTGGGCCTGTGCATGTGCACATATTTCAGTGACAGGGCCAGGACCCTTACAGTTTCCAGGGCGGCCATGCAGGCCTGATTCGTCCTTATCACGGGCCACATTCAGCCCAGAAGGCCTTGAGTTTGACACCCCTGATGTATTCCCTCAGTTCAGCCATCTCCCTTGGGGTCATGGAGTACATCTTTGTTTTGGGGAGTTAAGCCTCTGGCACAAATTCCATGGCACAATCTGTGGGACGATGAGGTAGGAGGGCATTGCATTCTTCCTCATTAAAGACTTCTGCCAGGTCACAATACTCTTTGGGGATTTGGGGGCTTCCTAAGGGTGCCTCCATTATGGCGGCTTGGCTTTTTCTTCCCCCACAGGGTCGAGTGGGGGGAGGGGACCTAGTGCCAGCTTTAATTTTCATCTTCCCAAGAGATGGTCGGACTCCATTTGTCTAGCCAGCCCAGCCCCAGGATGATCGCCTCAGTCATTTTTGATGCCATCACAAACTGGATGAATTCCTAGTGGCGACCCATCTCTAATCACACTGGTTCAGTGATTGGCATGGTGGGGGCTCCCCCAATTAGTGACTCGTCAACTTGCTCAAAGCATGTGGGACTGGCTAGGGGTGTCATTTGGATGCCTAGCTTCTGGCAGAGGGGGAGGCTGATCAGGCAGCGGGTGCAGCCCGTGTCAATGATGGTCTCTATTTCCCATTGGGCTCCTGTTCTGGGCACCGCTAGCCTTGATTTGATGACAAACGGATGGATGGCTCTACTTACTATCAGGTCATCCTCGCTCTTGCTGCTGCTGCCTCCAACTGTCAGCAGTGGTGCCTTCGGTAGGAGGGGGCACCTCGACAGCTTGGTGAGCAAACTTCCCCTTCTTGGCAGCTTCGAACCTACTCCCTGAATAGACTGGTCCCTCTGGGTAGGGAACGTGAAAGTCAGCTGACTGAGGACTACCATCACCTGTCCGGACTGTTGCTGCCACCCCACACCACCGAGTCTTAGCTGGCCAAGTTTCTCTGGCAACTCTTCCATATCTCCACTCCCCAGACTCGCTGAAGTCCAAAGATCCCATCAACCTCAACCCAAGGGTTGTGGCCCCCTTCTTCCTCTTTGAGGCAGCATGGTGTTCTCCCGACGGCTCCTGGAGCGCCCCCCAGCTGCCAATGTCTTCCTCTGTCCTGGGTAGCCGGCCACTTGGCATGGACTTTGGGCCGGGCACTCCACGTACACCACCGGGGCTGCTGCCCGCTGGAGTGAGGGAGGAAATTACAGGCTCTAGGTAACTTCTCTGCAGGCTCCACTGGTGGCCGCCATCTCCTCAGTCTTCCCCATCTTCCCTGAGTCTTCCTGCTGCCTGGTAGACGGGGTAAGCGGCTGGGGCTCAGGATCCTGGATAGTGGCTCCGGATGGAGCAAAAGTTTCCTTCTGAATTTTAGGAGAGTTGGTTTAATGTCAGGGTTCCAAGTAATAAATCCATGGCAAGCAAGACTCTGAGGCAATTGAATTCCTCAAAGATTACTTTTATTGGAAATACCNNNNTTGGCACATATCTGGTGAAAACCAACTCTGGAAACTCCCACAGTTTTCACCTTATTAAAAGTAAAAGATTTTCTACTTTCCGAAAACAATCACTGTGCAGTCCGACAACCAGGTGGCATCAACCAGGTGTAAGAATGTCCTTGGTTCCCAAGAGAAAGTGTTTTGTTTTGGCTAGAAAAATCCCTCTATCTCAAATCCCTCCTCCCTGACCCTCAGCTCCAGTGTGGCAACACTGAAGTGGACAAAATGTCTTTGGTCAGGACAGCTTCAGGGTTGACACACTGACATAAACTAACTGCTGTACAAACCATCTTAAATTTCCAAACCAACTCAACTTTAACATTATTTAGTAACTTTTTAATAGCACTTAATATGTCAGACAATGTTAGATTGTGCAACTTTCATCAATATCAGGCTTTTACATGACAGGCAAGAGATTACCTCCCAAAATAGGTAGAACACAGAATTTGTGATAAAAGTGCGTTTTAGAAGTTGCAAATGACGAATGGGAGAATTGAAGTTTTTTTTTATCTTTTAACAATTTTTTAAATCAGAAAGCAAATGCATATCCCTCCCTGGGCTGTGTTTATTATACAAGGCACTGTGGGGCTCATGTCACCCAGAAGCTATCTTTTTTTTTTTTTACAATTTTGCCTGTACTTCTAGAAATCAATCCTCTCCATTACTATTTGTAGTTTCTTTACTTCTCCTAGCTTGCAGTGAATTCCAAAAACTCCAATTGTCCATGACCACTTAAAGATTGCAACCCAAATTATTGAATAATTGACAGTTTAGTGCATAATGTCAATATCCAAAGTACTTTAGTGCTTAACAAAAATAAGAAAAGTAAGAAAAGGAGGGCAGGAGGGAAATAAATAATGAGACACCATCGTTTTCTACTTTCTTTCTTTCTTTCTTTCAGAGTCAGCCTCTCAAATCCTTACGCAAGCTGTTGCATCTTTCTTCCTCCTCAAACCATTCAATTCCTTCTGAATCCCGATTCCAGCCTTTACCAAATCAGCCAGCTAAAACCTCTTTTTCTGAAGTCCGAATTCATCCTATGAGTCAAGCTTCCACTACCAGCAGCAACAACCTACGCCAAGAATCTCAATCAAAAGGCAGAGCAGCCCTCCAGATCCCAAGCCAGATGGAACCAAGCTGGCATGTTTCCCCAGGGAACAGAAGTACCAGTGAGACATCATCATACTCGGATCAGATAGCTTCGAAAAGTGGGCAAAATGGGCATACGTATAACCGAACAAACCGATCTCGAATGCCAAATCTGAATGATTTAAAGGAGACAGCTTTGTAATTGTATCCAAGTGATATTGCAGGGATTGACTGAGGGATATAGTGATGCCTGTGATTGGAGTAATGATTGTATTTGCAGCTTTACAAAAGAGTGTGCAATATGGAGTATGTGTAGCTACTACTACCACATCACTAGGGATTGTATAGTGAAATGAACTTTATAAATTGCCATTCACACGTTATAATAGCAAAAGAATGTGCAATTCAGGGAGAACAACTATTTGCCCTTTTCTCTCAGCTTACATTCCAGCTTAATATGCACATTTGTCTGAAAGCTATTTCGGCACTTTGGGGAATTAAAAAAAAATAGATATATGCCCTTTTAAAAAATATTGCTGCCTAAATTAAAAAAACTAGGGTTTATGTGATATATTTGTATTCTTAGTATGGTTTAAAGTCTTAGTTTATTTGTTTTTAAAACTTCCATATTTGATAAGATTTGTAATATTATTTATTATCTAATACCTTATTATTATATCATATTTTATGTTATAACATTATTTGGAGCTGTATGAAACATTGTGATGAAGTGAAAACAGCTATAGTAGTTTCTACAAAAATTAACATTTATTACATCAGGAATATTTTATTATAAATATATATATGTGTGTGTGTGCGCGTATGTGTATGTGACTCTATATATATTTATATAATAATTGTTTTTTTAAAAGATATTCATTTAAAGTATTGTTATGACACTATCTGCCATATTTTTATACATTTGTGATATTAAGTGCAGTATTATACTTAACAATAAAAGGGAACTAAATATGTATTGAAGTGTAACAATATGATTTTTACTCCCATCCTAGATGCAGTGATATGGGCTATATCCACTGTTGATCTTCTGCTGATGAGAGGTTCATGATCTAATAAAAGGAATCAAGTGTAGTATGTTGCTTCTCCTTGTGGCTCTCATCCCCATCCTTCCTCCCTTTTCTGCTAATAAAAGCTTTTAAGAACTCAAAGAACCTTCTGTCAGTTGAACAACAACACTGAATACATCCCATTATAATGCCACAAGTTAAACAATGGTTTTAAGATTTGCTGTAGACTTTTTGATTGGGTAATAGATTAAAAGCTTCAAACCATAAAAACATAAAATCATATGAACAATAGTGTTGCTTCCCATAAATGTATATTTAGCTTTCCCGTTCGTATCAATGTGAAATGAGTATTTGAATAATGGAGGTAGACATCTAGTGTGCTTGCAATCTTCCACCCAGGAAATCCGACCCGTAGCAAGAAAGTAAAGCAGATGCTTGCTCTTCCATTTAATACATGGGGTGAAGACCAAAGAGCCACAGCAAGAGATGCCAGTGGCAAACCAAAGTTTGCATGACACAGCACTGTAAATCATGGTGTAAGGTTTTTAACTTAACATGGCCTCTGCACTTCGTTTGGAATAGTACTAAACAGAAAGTAAGATACAATACAGAAGTGTAAGAGAGACATTCAAACTTCCATTTTGTTTCTAAGGTTTTATAAAAAGATGATATTTAAGGAAAAAAAATCATTTCTAATGAAATTTAATCCCCCATATCACTTATAAGAATAGTTCTGTGAACATGTTTCACTCACCCAGTGTGTATGATATTTTCTAATTTCTTATCAAATCTTAGGAATTTTTAAAATGGACTTCTAAATCTAGCTAATATTTATTTGCTTATAAGTAATACTCAGGAAATTATTTTTCATTCAGTATGGAGTTGGTCAGTGAAAAAAGAATGAAGACAATAGTGTCAGAACAATACATTTTAACTCTCAAATGTATACAATATATTATTGAATCAACTCCATAGAAACTGATCTGGACAGTATATAGTTGGTGATACTTATTAATAATAGATAACACAGATGAATGAAAAGATGTAATCTGGTAAATTTATGTATATTTTTTTTTTAAAAAAATGGTTATATTTCAAAGTTTTGAACACAGTATTTACTCCATTAGATAATACAAAATTTTCAGTGGTGATTGTTGGTGTCTAGTTTGCTGTATAGAAAATAGGCATTATAATAATATATAAAATTCATGGCTAGTATCTGTGGAAAACACAGTGCAGACTACGACAGGGTGACTCAGGCAGTCAATTATGTTTGTTTAATTCATAGGGTGTCTTTTGTAATTTAATACACAGTCACCTCCTGTGTATGTTCCCAGTATTTCTGGCTGCATAGCTGCATTTTCCAGAAAAAGAATTCCAGACTCAAATAGTGCTGTTTGAATGTGGCAAATAGTTTTTATTTGGCTTGTATGTAATTTACAGAGTAATACTTCTTACTTTGCTAGTAATTTGCACAATTTATAAGCCTACTTATTGCTCTTTTAATTCATAGATGTCTAACAGAAAACATTTAGTAGTAAATTAGATATACTAGACAATTGCTATTTGTACTACTAGATGTTTCAGGTAAGGATACCCTTCTTAAGCTTAAACTTGAGAATATGGTGAATTTTATTTTTTGGGTGTTCCATAAAGAAAATTATTTCTTTTAGTAATGTGTACATTCAGATCTGTTAATAGAAAGAACATTTCAAAGGTCTTGCACTATACTTAATTTATGTATCCAAGCTTTGTAATATATGTTACATTTGTAAATATGCAAAGATGTCCCCCCCCAAAAAAACCCTCCTTATTGGTTAATGGAGATTTCTTAACATTATAAGAAGAGCAAAGCCTATTATGCATTCAGCTATGATTAAGTGTGAGCTTTTTTCTTCGCTGAGATTACGTAAGTACATTGCTGTTCTCTGTACTTTTATAAGAATAGTGCAGCTAGTTTAGGTGATTTGTGTTCTGATAGTATTGAAGGAACAAAAGAATCTATTATAGTTGTGTATAACTGCACACTCTTCCCTGGAAGGTTTGTTGTATATTCTCTTTTTCCTAGAAAAAGAAAACAAAAAATGTTTGCACGTAATTTATTCAAAGCAGATTTTAAAAATGTCAAAAAGCTTTACTTAATAATTTTGCGAGACTCCCCTTTTGCCAGTGAAATGTATGGAAGCATGGCTGAACAGATTTTTGAAAGTAGAATTCTACTTTCTGGGTCTTGGGTACACTATTGAGAAATTTTGCATAATATTTCATGTATTTTCTAGTATAAACAATATTTTTCAAAACATTATTTTCCATCCCTTAATCTCATTTTCATTACATTTTAAATAATTAATAAGTTGGTAAAGGAATTACAATGGAATGGGTACTTTTGCCATTCCCTGAAAAACATTTAGTAGCTTTAACCTGGGCTGAGTTTATCAACTCAGTCCAGAAGGGTTGATGGTTTCAAGTGCTTAACTTATTTTATATTTAATTTTATATATCACAAGGCTTCCCATTTCTCTGTTTCTAAATTCTCAGATATACTGAGCTCAGCTTTCCCTCTATTTCAATAGAAATTTTGGAAAACTAAGGTAAGTTGCATCCTTACAGAGAAAAATGTATTTAATATTTCATGTAATTTTAAAAATAAAACTCCTTTTTATTTCACATTCATTTTCTTTTCTATTTCCCATTTTTCTCTATCATATCATCCAAAGAAATAGTATTGCATAATCTACACTGATAACTTTCCCATTGCCTTAAATACATTCAGCTTTTATTTTTATGCTGCATATTTCAATTACAATTGACACTTCAATGGAATTTTGTTTCAAAAATTCCTTAAAATCAAGCTAGGAGGAATAAATGTAAAAAAATCCCTTATTTATAAAACAATTTAAATTTGCAAAAGGAATTGTCAGGAAAAGTATTTATTTGAAAGTATGTGGAAATCATTTAGCATATATGATATAAGTGGTTCTGTGAGAAAAAAATGTCACTGACTTCTGCCTAAACATTCTTGATTAAGAATGTGACAATAAGGGTTGTTTTTTTTTTAACTTGTTTTTTTGGTGTTTGTTGTAAATAATGTTATGTTTGGTATTAAGAAACTCTTTTCATGCAGTAAATTTCCTCAGAAGTGTACTGAAGTTCTTTGTGCCAAATTTATATATTATATTTCATTGAGGAAGCCTTCATTGAGAAAGGCTTAGAAAAATGGGATATAGTAATTTTCAAAACATTTTATTTTCCTTATTTGCAGTGTTTAAAAGATAAATTAAACTCTGATATTATTCTCTATTCTAGAAGAAAGTGTCTCTATTTAAAAAAAATCTTCCATAAAAAAATCTTCCATAAAAACCATAAAGCTGGCTTGTACATGAGAATTTGTAGCAAATTGCAACAAAAGCCATTCTTTTATCCTCTTGATAACTGATATTCAATAATTTTTAATAAAAAAGGTTGTCTCTAAGACAAATGAACTTGATAATGACTCTTTATTTCCTAGTATATTTTCTTAATTTTACTCTTATGACCCTCATAAAAGAGCTTATCCTGCCATTCATATAAATTTTTAAAATATTGCATTGCAGAGTTTCTAAAACTTCATGATGTAATTTATATTAAAGAATTAAAGGCTGGGGAGAGGAAGTCTGATGCTTATTCAAAGTAGTTAACATAACTACTTTGGGATCCTGTTTTGTTAAATCAATAGAAAAATGTTGAAACTATTCACCTCAAAATAGTCTTATGAATGATAAAAACTCTCATATGATACCCATTAAATTACCATTTTACTACTACTTCTGATAAATGTAAATCAAGTTTATACAGCCAGACATTTTTGTTAGATGATTGTTGCCAAATGTGTAACTGAATGGTTTTAAATATCTGCTTTGACTAGGATGCTGTTAGCAAATCAACGTTCTTTTCGGATCAGTATGTCCATTCCTAGACATTAGCATTTTGAGACTTGCTTCATTCTTTTTGTAATCTAAGGGTCCAGTAAAACTAGGTGCTTGCTACTGATACTGAATAGTGCTTCCAATTCACTTTAAACCAGCTCAGCATATTTTCACATTGCTTAGATACTCCTTTATTTTACATTTATTTCAGTTGTTACGTTACTTGTTTTTTCTCCTTGGAAAATACAAAACTTTGAATCAATAGCTTTTAGCTCTGAGCAGACTTTCTTGTTTTAAGTCTCCAACTTTCCTTAAAAATAAATCCAATAAATAGTTTTGTATAAAAACTATTTGCAAAATGTAATGCACAGATGGGCAATATTCATCTTTTTCTGAAAATGCAGAAAACATAACAATTTGTGAAAATACAATGTCCTGGTAAATCAAAGGTAATTCTAAAAGCAGAGAAAGAGAAAGGATTATTTCAGCTTTCTACAATTAGGCGCGTTCTAAATGTGTTAGATCAGGGGTCCCCAGCCCCCAGTCTATGAACCGGCACTAGGCCACAGCATGCCAGAAACTGGACCACACAAATAAGTGAAGCCCCATCTACGGGATGCAGGCAGCATACACCTCCTCCAGTCTGCGGAAAAACCTCTCTCTGCGGAACTGGCCCCTAGTGCCCAAAAGGTTGGGGACTGCTGTGCTAGACTATAGTTGATAGAATTCCCAACCAGCATACCCATTCTGACTGGAAATACTGGGAAACCATTCTATTATAACTATACAACACCAGGTTGAAAAAGAGTGCATTACATTAATGTGTTTTAGCAGAGAAGGCTTTCTAATATTTAATTGCAGTTGGTACTGGTTCTCAGGTGATTGGAAGTCTCTCACTTTTGCTACCTCTGTTGTTTTAGACAAATTATTGTGATAGTAGCAAATAATTCACTTAATACAATTTGATGACTTGGTTTAAAATACTTTAGGAAATATAAAAATGACAAATAAT
The DNA here is from genome assembly GCA_000516915.1 of Ophiophagus hannah. Taxonomy (NCBI): domain Eukaryota; kingdom Metazoa; phylum Chordata; class Lepidosauria; order Squamata; family Elapidae; genus Ophiophagus; species Ophiophagus hannah. The sequence continues at coordinate 392,675 of AZIM01003005.1, read as the reverse complement.
TATCTGCAAGGAAAAAGCTTTGGCTCACTATTAATGTATCTGGAAATATAGAACTGCTTAAATTTTCATGTCAAAATACTTGATAAGATGTATTGAATAAAATTGGGAGTATAATTATTTTTGAACACCTTTATGGCTTTATGATACCATCCACTTATGAAAGTAGCTTTTCAGTTTTATGTGGTTAAAATTACATATTTATTATTTCTTTTTTAGAGAATCTCAGATGCACTAACTGAAAATTTGTCCTGCTTTCTTTTAGTAGAAACACTATGTAAATCATTGCATTAAAACTAACTGCAGATATGTTGAATATTTGGAAAAAAGTTCATACTATGTTAATAAGCCAGCTGCAAATCTTTATGGAACACACCATATCATATTGTAGTTGCATCATAATGGATTGTTTTCAGGCATGCATTCCATTTTTAATTCCTGTATAATTTTTATTATTTATGTAATAATAAAGGGATAAATTATTCTGTGTTTAACTTTCACTTATCAGCATGGGGATTTTTCATTTTTACTGAGCACAATGTATTTTTGAATGGGCCTGCCAAAATATGCCTTTAATAAAAATGCAGGTTTGCACTAGAAAAGTGAGATTGTCATCCCTACTGTCCTTATTGCATTCCATGCATCTGTTTTCTTTCATTTCTGATCATTTGATCCCTTCTTTTCTGATTTTAGGCATCTTAATATAAGTGATTACAATGTATAAATGAACGTCCTAAAAATAGCCCGAAATGACTTGAGTTCAGATAATAGGAGTTACTTTTTGTCCAGTGTAAATAGAATAGGACATACTTCGGGAATGTAAGCAGCATGCTCTTGTCTTTTTTACATCTTCATATGTGCTAAATTTGAGAGCCAGTATTATGGAGCCAAAGACCGAAGAGGTAAGATTGAAATTCACTTTCAGTCATGGAAGCCAATAGGGTGATTTGGGGCCATTTATGTTCTATCAGCTAGTGAGCAAAGATCACTAGAAAAATTCTTGATCTTTTTTTCTGTATTTCATCTTTGCTATATCACCTTTATAATGGAATATTTGTTAATTTATCAGAGTCTTACATTGCCAAGAACACTGCATAAATGGATTGTGACATATAGAAAATCATGTACTTTTGCCAGCTGTTGGGTTTTGGTTTTTGTTTTGCAGTCCAAGTTTTTTATTTATTTATATGTAAACATTTTGAATACAATGTATTGTCTGGACATATCATTTTACAAAAGAAAAGAGGGGGTGGGGAAACAAATAGTAGCATATATGCTAATAACAATGGTAGTGGTACAACAGAATGATTTTGACCAAACTTATACTTATGTTAGCTTATTTATAATTCTCTTGATTATATTGGCATAGTTATAAACCATGTTTATGTTTATACGTAGCAATAATCTTTCTTCATCTAATTTCTACCTCTTATCTCTAACAGCTCATAAAATCTATTCCACACTAAGTAATATTCTGTATCTCCTTTATCTTTTATTGTCAATCTATCCATCTCTGCACAGTCCAATATTTCTGAATTTATATCTTCATCTGATGGAGTGTTCTCATTTTTCCAATATTTTTCAAATACTTTTCTTGCTACTGTCAATACATGTAAAATTAAGTATATAGTCCCTTTATCATAACTTTCTGGTATTATACCTAACAAAAATATTTCTGGTTTCAAATCTATATGCTACTTAATCATCTTTTCCAGCCATGTATGCAGGGGTAGGCTGCTACCGGTTCACCCTGGTTCAGGCAAACCAGATACTAATTTTACATCTGGTTTGCCGAACCAGTAGTTGCAATGACTGGCTGGCCCCTGGCCCATTTTGAATTCCACGGCCTCCAGAGAACCTCCGGAGAACCTCTGGAGAGTCTCCTGAGCCTGGGGAGGCTGTTTTCGCCCTCCTGGAGGATCGAGGAAAGTCTCCAGAGCCCGGGGAGGATGAAAAATGGGCCTCCCAAAAGGCTGGAAATGGGCCCGTTTCTGGTCTCCACAGCGCCTCCAGAGCCAGGGGAGGCAGTTTTCACCCTCCTGGAGGCTCAAAGAAAGCCTCCAGAGCCTGGAGAGGGTGGAAACACCCCCCCCCACCGTGGTGCAGGAGGCTGACTACGCCATGGCCACACCCACCCAGCAACTGGGCAGAGAACTGGTTGTTAGCCCACCCCTGCACATACGTATTTTCGTCCAATATTTTCTTGCTTTCATACATGTCCACCACATATGATAATAAGTACCTGGAGTCTGATTACACTTCCAATATTTGGTGGACATGTTATTAAATATTTTTTCTAGTCTTGCCGGTGGCAAGTGCCACCTATAAAACATTTTATAGAGATTTTCCTTATATGCAGTAGCCATTGTCAATTTGTAGTTCCTATCCCAAAGTTTTTGCCATTTGTCTAACTCTATAGGATAACCAAAGATTTTTGCCCCTAGTATCATTTTTTCTTTAACTTGTTCTTCTTCCATTTTGAAGCTTAATAAATAATTATATATATTTTAATCAGTTTTTCATCTGTCCCTAATAACATCTTGTCAAGTGCTGTTGGTTCTTTATAAAAAACCCCATGTTTTCACATCTTTCTTGTGTCTCGATTGTATTTGCAAGTGTGGCCACCAAGCTAAGTCCACCCCTTGGTTTTGTAATTCCTGTCTAGTTTTAAGTTCACCATTCTCATTTAAAATATCTTTATAAAATATATTTTTTCCAAGTTAATAAGATATGGATGTATCAATGTTTCCATTGTAGAAAGCCAGACTGGTATTTTCCTATAGTTTTGTAGTTTGATTTTTTCCCATACCAAATGTAAAGCATCCCTCATATAGTATCTTTGAAAGTGTCTATACTCCTTCTATACCATAGAAAGGTATTCCATCCTAATTGAAGATCGTGTCCTTCCAATAATAATAATCTGTGTCTCAAATTTATCCATTCTTTTACCTATGTAAGTGCAGATGCCTGATTATATACCTCCCAATCTGGTAGCCCAAAGCCCCCATTGCTTTTAGATTCCTGTAACATTTTCCAATTTTATTCTTGCTTTTTTCTTGCCAGATATACTTCAAGATTATTTTATTTAATTCTTCAAAATATTTTTTCTCTAGTTTTATTGGTATTGTTTGAAATAAAAAAAGTAACTTTGGTAATATATTCATTTTTATATATTGTACTTTTGCTCGTTGACTTTGGCTTCATCTTGCTTATGGCAAGTCTAGACTTGATTATGAATTTCAGTTGAAAAGTAAAAATAATCTTACTCGTGCATGACTAACGCATGTTGTATAATGCACAGAGAATATGGACTGATTCCTTCTGTTCCTTCTTTAGGTCCCAACCTCCATATACTGAGTGGGATGTTTGAACTCTATAGTGAAAGCATTTTTTCCATACATTTCATTCCCCATGTCAGAGAAAACATCAGCAGGGGCATGTTCTGACCCAGGCTTAGCAGAACCAAGAAACAGACTCCTTGTCCCAAAAAAACCTTCTTTATTTAGTTACTGTGAATTCATGGCATTCACACACAGAAACCAGTACAAGCTTTTATCAGCAGGCTGAGATTTCTTATTTTTATATAACAACAGTTGTCTCCATAAATATTTATTTTAATCTAAATTTACATATATTTGATAACCATCAGAAAGCACACAATTATTGAAAGCAAAAATATCAGTTAATCCAAAGTGAAGCAAAAAGTCTAGAATTTCCTAAAAGTGAATGTGAAGGGAACATTTTGAATTCCCTCTTAATTCTTGCGGAAAAACACGGGTTTTTGAAAGGCTACTTCAAAGAAAAATTACTTATTTTAGAAGAAAATGTGATTTGTTCCCTGGTTCTATTGCCATCAATGGAGATGCTGGGGAAGGATTTGGGTCAATGACTTGTCTGGAAAGCTTGTGTTATTATTTAAATTTAGTCACCTTAATTTAGTGTAAATGTTAAGAGTTATATTCTCTTAGTGCAGTACATCGTCTTATGGATATTCAGAATGCATTTGCCTTACTTTGATCATAAATTATTAGCAGTTTAAAATAATACTGGAATGAATCACAATTACCAAGTGACATTTGATTGACAACAGGAACAAAGAAGGCCATGCAGTTTGGTGTGTGAGTGTCTGTCAAAGAGTATATTTCATTTTTCAATAACGTATTCCCCAAAGTGGATGAACTGAAGACAAAAAATCATTTAGCTTTTAAAGTATAAACAACATATTTTATTAAATTACTCATTTAATAATATACTCAACTACATTCAAAATTCCAATTCAGACTTTTTACAGTGTCTGGAAGATGCATCCATAATGTTCTGTGAAGATTAGTTCTCTGGATTAAATGGACCTTGGGTGTTTTACATTATTCTGCATAGCCCATGTTCTGATCTGTTTTATCTTGCTTTTAGAAAAATACTGATTAACATTGTTTAATATTGACTGAATATCCCAGTTCTGCACCTTCTTTTTTGTGTGCATTTTTATTTAAAATTTATTTTGATTATATATCAAATTTGGAGACCGTTCATCTTATTCACAGAGTGACTATAGATGGTATTACTGAATAATGACATTTTTCATTGTACTTTAGTTCATTGACCATAAATTTAGAGACAGACAGATATATTTTTCCAGATTATAATAAATAACACTTTGAGATAGTTCTACCTGGATGAAATTTATGATGCCAGATGGAGTTAGATATCAGATTCTGAAATACTCTCATTTCCACTTCAACAACCAAGATGTTCAACCACAGTGCATAAGTATCAGTGTATAGATATGCATCCAAATGCAATTCCACACTGACATTGTTGAAAATGAGCACTAGTTTCCACACACACACATACACACACATAGCCCATTCCATTTTATCATACATCCTGTCGGGCTCTACACCTTATCGACGTCCCAGAGTCCGACATTACGGCTGGAAACTTAGCGGAGCTTAACAGCCAATCTGACATCTTAGCTGTGGCGTTGGAAGGGGGACGTGCTGCCGATGACGTCGATCGCAGCATCGGCGTTGGGGAGAGGAGGTGCTGCCATTTCACAACCTTGAAGCCCGATGATAAAGAGGGAAGACCCACGGACTTGTTGGCTTTGGGGAGAGGAGGTGCTGCCATTTCTCAGCCTCAGAGCCCAGCTTTTCAGAAGAAAGCCTCCCAGACTTGTCAGCCTTGACCCAGCGTCGGCTTTGGTGCAGGGGTATTACGATGCCGGCTTTTAGGGGGGGTGTTGGGAGGGCCAGCTGTGAATCTGGGACGGATTGTTACTTTCTGTTTGTAATGTTAAGGGGAGGCATGTAGAAGGGGGGGTGTAGGATTGAACTAGGCATGGGTTAATTAGGCACAGGGTGGTGGCATGGATAATTAGGTAATGGGCGGAGTAGGGAAGGGGCAGATGCTAGGTAATTAGGTAGGGGTGGATAAAACTGTTGGGAGTTAACCACTCTCAATGCTGACTTTTCACGGACATCCATTGTTGCAGCTCTTAGCCACGATTGGGAATACAGCAATAAACTCTACTTGTTATGTACGTTGGCACAGGGCCGTATTTTTACGAAACTAGATTTACGGGAGGCATATTATTGAGTACGCATCCATGCCGGTGACGAGTGGAAAGCCACTTTCAATTGCCCATTGGGAAGCTATCATTTTAATGTCATGCCATTTGGATTACAAGGAGCTCCCATGGTCTTTATGCAATTAATAAATGGCATATTGCATGAACATTTATATTATGGAGTACTGGTCTACTTGGGTGATATTCTAATATATACAAACACTATGGAAGAACACATTCAGCTAGTACGACAAGTTCTTAGAAAACTTAGATGCACACCTGTATGTTAAATTATCCNCTGTTAGACGCACACCTGTATGTTAAATTATCCAAATGCGAATTCCATTCCACTAAATTAGATTACCTAGGGTACCGCACCTAGGCAAGTGGTCTTGAAATGGATCTGAATAAAGTTCATACGGTGTTGGAATGGCAAATTCTGCATACAAGGAAACAATTGCAAAGTTTTTGGGGATTTGCAAATTTTTATAGGCAATTTATTCCAAAGTTTGCAGATATTGCTCTCCCCTTAACTAATTTGTTAAAAACAAAGAATGTAAGTAACAGACTGATCAAATCAAATAAGGAGCTATTGTGGACAAGTGAGTGTCAAAAGGCATTTCCTAATTTAAAAGTACTGTTTGCAACCGAACCCATTCTCAAACATCCAGATCCTGCTTGTCCATTCATAATTCAGGCAGAAGCTAGTGATGTTGCAGTAGGGGCAGTACTTTTGCAAAAGAACCAAGAAGGAACATTACAACCATGTACATATACATTCCGAAAACTAAACCCAACAGAAAGAAATTGGGCTATATGGGAGAAAGGCGTTTGCGGTTCGATGGGCACTTACATGGCGACATTTGTTAGAGAGTAGTTCACATCTGTTTGAGGTGTGGACAGATCACAAGAATTTGGAAGCCTTAAAAAATCCAAGGAGATTGTCTCCAAAGTAGGTTCAATGGGCGTTATATTTCAGACGTTTTAAATTCGTTTTGAAATATGTTCCTGCTGGAAAAAAATTTATGGTGGATGCCCTATCAAGGCTACCTCAATTCAAAAGTCACCGGGAAGAAGTAATACAACCACTTATTCCTGGTAACGACCATATAAACTCGTTATGAACGATGATTCTGACAACAGACCTTCCAGAGGTGCTAGCGAAAGATCCATGGTTGTTTGCAAATAAAGATCAGGTTACAATGAAAGATGGCATAGCCTGGCAAGCGGAAAAGATATATGTACCAGAACTATTACGTTCTATAGTATTGAAACGTTGTCATGATACCAGACAAGCAGGTCATTACGGTTTCCTTAAGACCTTACATTTAGCTAGAAGACAATTTTGGTGGCCGTCTATGAGAATTGATATTGAAAAATATGTGAAAGGATGTTCAGTATGTGCAACCACCAAAATCCGAATTGGCAAGCCTTCTGGATTACTACAAATGATAGCCAAACCCACAAGACCATGGGAGGATATTGGAAAAGACTTCATAGTAGATCTACCAGAAAATCAGGGATATACAGTTATTTGGACAGTGATTGACTTGTTTTCAAAACAAGCTCATTTTATTCCATGTAAAGGGTTACCCTCAGCAAAACGATTAGCTGATTTGTTTATAAGAAATGTATATCGGTTGCATGCAGTACCAAAACGAATAATCTCAGATAGAGGAGTCCAGTTCACAGCTCGTTTCTGGAGGGAGTTTATTCAACTTATTGGCTCGTAGCAAGGACTAAGTACTGCAGACCATCCATGTACCAATGGAGCAGCTGAAAGAGCTAACGCCGCGATCGAGCAATATTTACGATGCTATATAACTTATCAGCAAACCAATTGGGTTGATACATTATTGTTCGTTGAAGTGGCTTATAATAATACCATTCATAACAGTACTGGATATACTCCCTTTCGAATAGTGAACGGGATGGATTTTATTCCTATTCCAGAATGGCCCCATGTGCCTAATGAACCAATCATCACCACTAAATGGATTGAAGATATACAAGCTCGTTGGAGTGCATTGGCCAAATCAACTGAAATGTATAAAAAATATGCAGACAAGAAACGGTCTGAACAGAAATCATTAGAAGTGGGAAAATGGGTATATCTATACACAAAATATATTAATTTGGGGTTACCTTGTAAAAAACTAGGCCCAAAATATATTGGTCCATTTCAAATACTTCAAGTGATTAACCCAGTTACAGTCCATTTACAATTACCATCACGGTTCAAAAGGATTCATCCCATTTTTCACAGTAGCTTGCTGAAGCCTGCTGACATGACATGGTTTGAACCTCAAAACACCCAGGGCCCATTAGAGATGATTATTATGAAGTAGAGGACATCCTTGATTCCCAGCAACGACGAGGGGTCCTACAATACCTGGTGAAGTGAAAAGGATATTCAGTGGCAGACGCTTCCTGGGTGACATCTGCAGATATGTCAGCCCCAAAATTACAAAGACTATTATATCGGCAATACCCTACCAAAGCAGGGGGAGGGAGGAAACCTATCAAAAGAATTGTATTAATACTATTAATTGCTTTCCAGGAGGATCCATGATAGAGGGGGCGGCATGTCGGGCGCTACACCTTATCGACGTCCCAGAGCCCGACATTACGGCTGAAAGCTTAGCGGAGCTTAACAGCCAATCCGACATCTTAGCTGTGGCGTTGGAAGGGGGATGTGCTGCCGATGACGTCGATTGCAGCATCGGCATTGGGGAGAGGAGGTGCTGCCATTTCGCACCCTTGAAGCCCGACAATAGAGGGGGAAGCCCCATGGACTTGTCAGCTTCGGGGAGAGGAGGTGCTGCCGTTTTGCAGCCTCGGAGCCCAGCTTTTCAGAAGAAAGCCTCCCAGACTTGTCAGCTTTGACACAGCATCAGCTCTGGTGAGGGGGTGTTACGATGTTGGCTTTTAGGGGGGGTCAGCCGGGCCAGCTGTGAATGCAGATCTGGGGCAGATTGTTACTTGCTGTTTGTAATGTTAAGGGGAGGCATGTAGAAGGGAGGGGTGTAGGATTGAATTAGGCATGGGTTAATTAGGCATGGGGTGGTGGCGTGGATAATTAGGTAATGGGAGGAGTAGGGAAGGGGCAGATGCTAGGTAATTAGGTGGGGTGGATTTAACAGTGTTGGGAGTTAACCACTCAACACTGACTTTTCACGGACATCCGTTGTTGCAGCTCTTAGCCACGATTGGGAATACAGCAATAAACTACAATTTCAACTCTACAAATGTGAGTAATGTGGTTTATTGATTGAAGTATCCAGTTCTTGGCAGTGACCGACACATCCATTCATGGAATTTCTTCAGAACCTGGCCAGTTTGGGGATTATAAAGCCCAGAATCTGCATCATCATCTTTAAAGAAGTCATTCCATCACAGATGAGCAGATCAAGGTTCCCAATAAAAGTTACATACAGTCAATAGCTACTTAGCATGGCAGATTAATTTCATTTATCTGTAAACCACCTTTTCAGTAGGTATGTAATAAACTGTTCACTAAATCTTTGCAAAGTGCAAAACAAATAACAAAAAATAATAATATAAATCAGCTCACTATTAAAAAGGCCACTTTTCTTTTTTAAAAAAAAAAACAAGTTTTATTCAGTTTTTAACATTTTCTTTAACATATCTTTTTGGTGAACAGCATACAAATATGATCATAGTTACATATAAATTTTT
>AZIM01003005.1:329177-340551 GCA_000516915.1 Ophiophagus hannah | reverse complement strand
AAAAACCTGGCTTTTCCAACTTGCCTACCTGGACTGATGGAGGGAGGGAGTTTTAGTGATTTTAATTGTTTAGTTTATGGGATTTCTGATTTAATNTCTTTTTAGTGTAAACTGCCCTGAGTCCTTCGGGAGATAGGGNNNCATAGAAGTCTCATAATAAATAAAATAAAATAAATAAAATGAATCAGGACCATAAACATAAACAACCCCGAAGCAGGCCTTAAAACAATCTGGGACAGACTTGATGAGTGATATGACTCAGCAGAAGCAGTGGAAAATGCATTGTTCAAAAGACTTGATAGCTTTCCCAAAATACCTAAGAGAACTTATCAGAAGCTTATGGAACTTAGTGACATACTAATGGAACTTCAAGTAGCTAAGTCAGAAGGGGACTTACAAGGACTTGCATTCCTTGACACAGCCAGAGGTGTCCAACCCCATTGTACAAAAGTTACCCTATAACTTCCAAGAGCAGTGGATCACACATGGCTCCAAATGCAAGAGAGAGTACAATGTTCCATTTCTCCCCTTTCTCTTTTTTGTGGACTTCATGTGCCAACAAGCTAAACAAGAAATGATCCTAGTTTTGACTTCACATTGTCATGTGCTGCTCCTTCAGAACATAATCCTCATAGTAGCAGGCCATAAAATTAATGTGACTCCTCCAGGTCTACCAACTCCTCTCACATAGAAACTGAGATCAGAGATCCTGGTAAGCAGTGTCCTCTACACCAGAAGCCACACCCTCTCCTAAAATGCAGAGCCTTCAGAGAGAAGTCCATGGAAGACCACAAAGCTTTCCTGAAAGCAAACAACATTTGCTACAAGTGCTGCTCATCAGTCCCTCACTTTGCCAACAACTGTAAGGTCAGTGTAAAATGCATGGAATGTGGCAGCACAGGCCACAACAAAGCTTTACACCCAGGGCCGGCACCATGGTCTTTACAACACACTTTCAGTGGCAGTGAGCACGCCAGGGAGGAAGAACACCCTGCAACAACCACAGCAGAAATCAATACAAAATGCACAGAAGTCTGCAAAGACTTCTCCAAAATCTCCAAAGACCAGCTCCAAAATCTGTTTAGTCAGAGTCTACCCAGCAGGCCAAAGAGACAAAGCCATTAAGCTTTACGCCAGTCTAGACGACCAAAGTAACAGGTCTTTAGCCAGCTCAGCCTTCTTTGATGACTTTGGCATTAAAGGCCCCAGCACTCCATATTCCTTAAAAACTTGTGCAGGAATTGTGGAGACAGTGGGGAGAAGAGCATCTGGTTACCAAGTTGAGTCGGTAGATGGGAAAACATGCCTGACTTTACCAATTCTTATTGAACGCAACCAGATCTCTGACCATAGATCTGAAATCCCTACACCAGATACAATGATTCATCACCCACATTTGAACTGCATAGTGCATCTGATACCAGAGCTTGGTCCTCAGTCTCAGGTAGTCTTGCTCCTAGGGAGAGATATTTTATGAATTCACAAAGTGAGAGCTCAGTTCAATGGTCCTCACAATGCTCCCTACACTCAAAAATTAGACCTAGGGTGGGTCATAATAGGAGATGTCTGTTTAGGAAGCATGCAAGCTCTGTTAACAGCATGCTCACAAGCACATTAGAGAATGGACATCCTTCTATTTTTCAGCCAAGCCACAACCAATTTCTCTTAAAGGAATCACTGCACATTATCCATTTGCCTTGTCCCTTCATAGCCTCCTTTAGTGACAAACTCACCTGTGACAGTGACCAAAGTCATTTAAGGTACACAATCTTCCAAAAGATGGAAGATGACAATTAGGTGGCAATATCTACTGAGGACAAACTCCTTTTAGGAAAGACAGAGCAGAGATTAGTCAAAGAAGATAGTGACAACCAGGTCACCCTTCTTCCCTTCAAACCACAGAGATGCCTACCTTACAATAAAGAATGAGCTGTAGCCTACTGTCTCCAGAATCCATCTATGCCATTCATAACTCAGAACCTGTGGACAACACCATAGCTCAAATGGCACAGCAGCCGACAGCCATACCACAAACAAGAGCAAGCTTCAAAAGCAATTGAACCAGTCTTCTGCAATGTCTCCCACAGTATCTGTTCAACAGAATGGTGCTTGATATACATCGGATGACCTCAGCAATTCTAAGGGAGAAGCTAGCAATGGGATGTTATATTCCAGAGTTAGATCACTGTCAAATTCCCAGAAGCCTCATCAGAAACTACAGTGGCACCACTCATGGACAACCATATCATCAAAAAAGCAATGGCAGCTCACTTAATGCTACCATCTGAGAACTCAAATAGTGGTATCAGTTGATACCAGCCAGGGAGTGTCATGTCCCAGCATATAACTTTTATATACTGTTATTCCTCTCTAGCTCCATCTAGGGGCTGGAGAGACAAAATACCAAATATATTGTTTGAAGCTGACCCAACCCATTTTACCCATCAGCCTGCAGTCTTAAACCAAGTGCATGCTAGGAAGCCAGACTCCATTGCATTTGAAAAAGGCAGAAGCACAGAAGAATCCATCTTAATCTGTGGCACATGGTCAGCCAGGACAAACCCACATTCCACACACAGAGCATCGCTGGTGAGATTTAAATTGCTTGTATTTATTGCTTGTAGTTCTCATTGTATGTATTCCTATTTTCCCTGTTTCACCATAACCTGTTCTTTCAATAAAGTATTCAAATCTATGCACACCATCTGTTTTTGGAGGATAAGGTGGGTTTAGCTGCATGTCGAGTTTGCACACAGACTAACGTGTAGTGAGGACAGAACAAGAGTAGATTTGTTCTAAATGTTCTTTTCTGGCAATCAAGCCACTGGGGATTCCTGTCTCTCTTGTCTGATTATTTCCTAGGCAGTGTTTCTTCTCTTTCCCCAAGGTTATTCATACATTCCATTACAGTGGTTCATCCATTAATGTTTTCCGTAAGTTACTTTGATCTAATAAGCCCTTAAGGATATGCACAAAAACAAATTAAAAGTCTCATCTACATAAATACTTTATGATTATATTTAATATTCTTCAGTGTTAGGAATGAAAATATATATATCATATCATCAGGAGACACATATACATGCTTTCCTATTTATATCAATTCAGTCAGAAGTTTATCTGTAGCTTTTGCAAATTAAAAACTGTTATTTTATTTGTCCATTCCCTCATTATATACGTAATGATAGGAATTGATCCAACACATTTCAAATGAACAAAAGTTAGTGTGCAGGCTTGGCATTTGGGCACACAACAGCAACAGCACACAATATTGCATTCCATGGTATTGTGACCTTGGTTTTTATTACTTCAGATCAAAGTTTTTGTAGTCAAGTATGCAATATCCACTATTCTTCCATATAGCACAGTAAAATTGTAGGCATGGGAAGAATTAATCAAGGGAGGTAATTAGGAGGACTCCTCCCTGAGTTACATGCAAAATTGAACTGAAAGTATAAGCAGGTAACTACAAAGAATAAGAGAATTGCCTTTAGCTTATATAAATGACCTGAAAGGGCTTCCTGGGACGCAAAGTTAATAAAGGAAGAGATGGGAATGTATTGCATTGCTATATTAAAAGAATAGTATGCCAATAAGCAATTAAAATAGTTTTTTTTAAACTATGAATGATGAGCGAAAACATGATTGGATATAAGGATAGCATTAAGCAGGGTATTACTAGGATTACATGAAAATAAAGAAAGCACCAGAATAAGTTTGGGAGGGGGGAATTCCCAAATGTTTTGACAGAGGATGCCATTAATTTCAGATAAAAGGTTTTGTAATAAAGTACCCAAAGAAAAAAAATGTTTAGGCATCAGATCATTAAGGAATAGAACGTTTAGAGGCTGGAATTAAGATTTTGGATCTGTATCTGTGTATTTATATGTAATGCATCAGTAATGAACAGTATGAATTTCAACTATATGACATCTGTTTTTAGAGGCCCTTTATTGGTGCTGCTCAACACAATTAGCCTTGGGACAAGATATATAAAATATTTTGATAAATGTCACTGTTGCACAAAAGGGGGAATTAAGGTCAGGAAATGCTTCCAAAATTGAAATGTAACATCTTTCATGAGGATTTTAAAAAATTAAATTCTACTTTCTATATGTACATGATTTTTTTAAGTGTCCTGAAGATGTCTGAAATAAGCCTTAATAATATAAAGCAGAACACTATTAGTTTAGGGATCCCAGCCAGACCTCTGTGACTGATAAATGAGTCTTCGGAGAAGGGCGGCATATAAATGTGATTAAAAAAAAAATTACTCTGATAACTGAAAATGCAAATGATCAGAAAGCTATTAGAGTAAATTATACATTTATCATTCACAGAGAGCTGGCTGGGATCCCTAAACTAATGGCATTCTGTTTTATATTTTTAAGCCTTATTTCAGATAATCAAAATCAATGAACACATTAAAACGGGACTAAGATTAAATATAAAGTAGAAAGAGAAAAGTAATGTCAACAGCTACAACAATCAACTTTTGAACTGACAATAAAAATACTTAAGCATTTTAGGATTATCAAAAGTAAATAATCCAGCAAATAAGAAATACAGAAATAAGCACTTGGTGGGATATCAATGAAGGGCTTGGAAAAAATATTCAGATGCTGTAGAAAGATCAGAACTGTGAAAGCATTTTTTTCCTTTTCCTGTGACACTCCATGGAAGCAAAAGTTGAGCTTTAAAGAATAGGATAGAAAGTATTTTGACATTTTTGAACACTGGTGTTTGGGAAGATTCCTGAGAATACCATTGACAGCCATGAATATGAGTAAATGGATCATTGAACAAAACAATCCAGAATTCTCATTTGGGCACAGACAACCAGTTCATATTATATTTTAGACACATGATGCAAAGACCTAGATCTCCTGGGAAATCTAGCATGCTGAAAAGGTAGAAAAGATGATAATTAGCAGTAAGGTGGATAGGCTTAATTTCAATAATAATGGATGCATTAGTGGAAGACCTGAAGGGTCAGATTGAGGACCAATTATCCTGCAGGTTTATCTTGGTAGTAACTAGCAGTCAACACTGACTTGATGACACATAATCTGTCACTAGTTTTTTGTGGTGGTAGATTCTATATATAATCTTAAATCAGTCATATTCTTCAAGAGGTTACGCATTGTTTTCAAAGCTAAGCAATTCTGATAAGATGAAAAAATATTACTATAAAGATAACCTTGAAAATATAAGATTTTTATTCAATCTCAGCAGTTCTTTGAATCATGTATTTTGCCAACATCCTCATCTTTCCATCATTTCAATTTTTAAAATACACCTAGTTATATATGGTTACTTTATAAAACACACTTAAAAATGAGAATTCCAAGGTCTAAGAAAAAGTTTTCTGGTCCAGCAATGAAAAATGTAAAACTGTGTGTCTAGTCTAGGAATGGAAAAGGATCATGGATTAGAAGCAATATAAATTACAATCAATGACAAATAAAAATAACACTATATAATAGAACACATTCTGCACTGCTTACCTTCAAAGCAGAAAAGAAACAGAGCCACATTTCTTAGCTGGAAATACATCTTTGCTTGATTTCACCTTCCAGCAGTACCTGCTGAGTGAATGGTATAGCTTTCTGAACCAGGAGGAAGATTAACTTAAACATAGCCCCATTAAGCACCTTATCCATGTTATCTCTTAGAGGTTTAATTGACTATGGTAAGCCAAGTTCATTTCTGAAGGAATTTCCAAGGGCAAAGCTCTTTAAAATGATCTAAACATAGACATGCATGTATTGTATTCATCTATTGCAAAAAGAAAAAAAAATACCCACCAATAATAAACAGACTTATCTTTCCTTAGCTTTATTTTAATCTTTCTTGATGTCTTTTCCTAAATGAATACTATGTATATGATAAAAAGAAACGACTGAAATGACCATGGTGGAGAAATCCAATTGATTCATATAAAAATACATGAAGGACTGATACCATCTGGAACAGGTTAATATACTTTTAAGAAAAGGTGTGTCTTCAAATGGCAATAGCATCCATTCGATGCGACAACAGCTACACCAAGACAAAGCAGCTAGTGCTTGAATGGGAAATCACTAGAAAACCTAAGGTTAGAAGCTAGAGTGGAAGCTAGAATGGAAGTTGTAAAAAATTCCAAAAGAAAGCACCACTTTGGTGGTGTTACCAAATGTAAGGTGACCAACCGTCCTCCTTTAGGGAGGAGAGTCCTCCTTTTGTAAGTTCTGTCCTCTCTCGAAAAGTGTCCTCCTACATGTCCTCCTTTTTGATATTTGAAGACTAATCTGTAAATTTCCGTATTTGATCGATGACGATCCGATCCGTTGTGTGGGATGTGACGTATTTGTATTTGACATGGCGATTCGTCAAGGCTCAGTACAGTGCAGCGAGACATGATTATGAGATGCATGCGCTCCACACAGGAGAATTGTTTTGAGTGTACCATACGCAAGAGTGCACTGCGTGCAAGAGTGCACCACACGCAAGAGTGTGCCACACACAAGAGTGCACTGCACGCAAGAGTGCGCCGCACGCAAGAGGCTTTTTTTTTTTCTTTTTTTTTTTTTTTTTNGCGCCGCACGCAAGAGGCTTTGTTTTTTTTGTTTTTTCTTTATTTGTGTCCTCCTTCTCATTGTAAAAAAATTGGTCACCTTACTGAATGACTATATGGACACTTAAGTCAAGTTTAATTGAGGGCATTCTTGCCCTAACCTTATATTCAGACACTATTTATCAGCTCTCCATCAGGCTAGAAAAGAGTATATATACTACAACTGCTACTGTATAAGCTAATATTTTCCTACCAATAATTTGTTTCATTAAACTATGATCGATGTTATGCCCAAAGAGCCTGGTGTTATTCTGCATATCACTCCAGTCCTTTCAGTCAATTCTCCTGTACTGAACATCTTATTCATATTAAGGCTGTAGCCATGTACTTCACACTCACACGATGATTCCTACAATCCTCTGGCACTGAACCAGAAATCCAAGAGACAATGATCTTAGGAATCTTCCATTACAAAATGTTATTGCTTCTGGTTTGACTAGAATGGAGCTCCATGTCATTTCTACTGTATCATGAGTCAACCACCTAATAAGTTTGCCCTTGCTTGAAACAAACTTATTTTGAGCCAAAAAACAAACAAACAAAACCCTTGGAATGGTGAGTCAAGTTGCATGTATGGCACTCAAATATTTATTTCCCATAAAAACTAGAACATTTAATATTGTTTTTATTGTAAATTGCAGTTGACACATATTAAGACATGATTTACAAGTCACAGAGGCTATGTACATCTTATATCAAGCAAAAAAAAATATTTAAGAAGACTTTAGCATCTGAATATCAATTTATAGGGGTATCCAATTTATCATTATTTACATGCAAAAAATCTGATTTCAGGGAGTAAAATGTGATTGAAATTAAAGTGAAATCAAGCTAACCAAGTAATCACATCTGCTGATTCAAAAGCCCTGTTTATCACAGTAATGCATGCTCACTCAAGAAACAGTGTTAGGGTGCCAAGAAGAATGAGTCAGTCAATTCCCAGGTCCATGATGGGTAATTGCTCCCTTGCAATAATTACCTATGAGGAGAAACTGTTTCCGGCACAGGAGGCAAGCAAGAGATGATTAGGAGAAAAAAATATAATTCCTGTTTGGCAAATCTGAGAGATGAATAGGAAAACAAGGGATCAGGTGGATGGAAAGGATCAGAGATCACCAGAATGTCCTTTAGAGAATTGCAAGCTATTGCCAGAGATCAGGAAACCCAGAAACTCTATCCATTTGGTCAGCACTCGACTGGATGATCCCCAAACTTCTTTACAACAGGGGGCATCTTTCCAATAGAAATGAATATCTGTAGCTCAGGGTTGAACTGTGGAGTCCTTGGTGCTCTCTGAGCTTGGTTGCTTGCTTGCAAACATTTTGTTACCTAATGTGGGAAGTACACCCCAAAAGGTCAGTGTCAGAAACCTCACAGCACCAGAAACCTCAGAATACAGTGCCAAGAAACTCAAGCCAGCCTTTCTGCTTTAAGAAAACCAAGAATCACCAGCTGAAACAAAAAATTCAGAGCAGCCAGAAACACTTAAGTAGAGCCATTAAGATAAGGTGAATCTGGCTGAAAATAACTCACCAAGGCAAAACCAGAACTCCTTTTTTTCCTGCCCCCTGCCATGATTAACCCCCAGAATAGGAAAGACAAAGGTCCTGGAACAGGATTAACCCATTAAGGTAGGAAGACAGGATCCAGGGCAAACACTTTAACTAGAAGCACACAAACCCATCAAGCTGCAGGAGCTTCAAAGGGGAATTAAGCATAAAAAGCTCTTCACTTCCAATCTGCTTGCAAACCAGGAACACTCAAGCTGTGTCATTACTTTTCTTGCCTTCCTGAATTAAAGGATCCCTTTTCTGGCAGCTGGCTTCCGTGTCTGTTTTTCAGCATTGGTGACTGCTTCCCAGCTGGAAAATGAACTCAGGAAATTTCTTCCAACAATTTGGCAACCAACGAAGGGACTCCCAGCCAACCCAGCCACGGGCTGGAGGACCGCTACTCAGCCAGCACAGACCATCTTTTTTCTGAGGGTAGAAGCCCACGGATCCTGCCTGGAGCTAATGGGTAATAAAGGCAGATTCTGAGTCTTGTGCTCAACAGCTGTCAGAAAGAGGGCAGGTACCATTACTTTAAATTTAGAAACCTAGAGAATGAAAGAGTGTTGTGAGTGTGTGTGTATGGGGCTTACTCCTCTAACAACAGCTGGATCCCACTCCCTTCATGTACTCCCTAGCTGTCCCCCCACCTGCTGTTAGCTGGCAGGACCCGGGAAAGCAAGGGGTGAGAACTGGGATCTTCTGCAAGAAGAGAAAAGAAGCCGAGTGTATAATGGCAGAACGGTATGAAAGAGAAAGGAACCTCTGGCTAAACTGCGATTAGCTAGAGCCCATTTCAGGAGGCGCCCTTACTCTGCAAGGGGAAAGCAGAGTCCTCCCAGACTGAAGAATCTGAAAACTGGTAGGCTGAGAGAAGGAGGTGCCCTTACTTTGCCAAGGAAGGCAGAGTGCTTCCTGGGACAGAGCTGCCCGAAACTGGTAGGTTGAGAGAGAGGAGGTGCCCTTACTTTGCCAGGAAGGCAAAGTCCTGCCTGGACCAGAGTGTCCAAAAACTGGTAGACCGAGGCAGCAGGTAGAGCCCGGCTAGGTCATAGTGAGCCCCACATCTGAGAGGGTCATGGGAAACTGTAGCACAAGGGACAAACCTGAATCCCCACTAGGTGATTTGCTCATGGCATGGGATGAGAGGCTAGTGCCTGTCCATGCCAGTATGAAAAAAAAAAGGAGCAAAGTTAATTGGCAAGGAATGGGCTCAGATTAAGGACAGGACAGGGAGGCAGATTTGGCCAGAAGACAGTACTTTTGATTTTAAAAACACTGAAAGAAATCAGGAAGAATATATAGGAACGTTGGGGGGGGTTGTTTTGTTTTTCTCTTTCTCTCTGCGTGCAACCATGTGCTATGTTTAAGATTTGTGCCTTCCTTAATTTAACTGAGATTTATGGTGGGAATGGGGGTGTATAAACCTGAGAGTTGTTTTTCCTCTCATTTTCTCCTTGTTTGTGTATATGTGTATGTCAAAGTCTTATGTTCCCTCAAGGTAAATGTAACTGTTAAATGTCTCTGATCCCTAGGGAAAAAAATAATTAAATTGTTGGAAATAATGTTGAATTAAGCAATGGAAATGCTTTCACATTGAGATTGCCTGGCCACCAGAACAGCGTGAAGTTTCCTTCCCTCTCTGTACTTTTAAAAACAGCCCAAGGTTATGAGGGAATGTTTTAAATTCATTTACAGAAAAAATATTCATTCATTCTTGCATTTACTGTATGGTTTTATCTGTCCATCCTTTTTCCGAAGCATGTGAATCCATTTTTTTTATTTCATCCATGATGTTCCCATTTTGTTATAACTGGTCTGTTTAATAATTGCAGTACTGTTTTTTTCTTTTCAAACTCTGCCTCCAAGCTATCTACCCACCCCCACTCTATCTCTTATCCCCTAACAATGCCTTTCTAAGGAGGATCGCCCACAAAGGGGGGAGGGAGCCTTGTTCTCATGTCCTTCAGCTCTGCACAGATGACTCTGCAACATGTGGAAGCAGATAACGCTGATCCAGATGCTTCCTCCAGAGAAGACCTTCCATCCATCTAAGTCAGGAGTGGGGTTTGGATCCACCATCCACCTGAAAGTCATCATAGCAACCAGAATGGAGCAGACCTTCCCAAGCTTGACTGATTGATCTTGCACCAGACCAAGCCTAATAGACTTGAAGAGAGGACTCCGAGATGGAGGAGTAGAGACTAAATTCTCTTTTCAATCCCCAGAAGACAGCTGGAAAGACAATGGGGGAGGGTGGAAATTCATTGTAAGGTTTTCTTTCTTGTCTCATTCATGTTGTATTCAGTTAAATGGACTCATGGAGGGATTGCATTTGGGAGTGGTTGGGACAGCAACTTCTGAACACTTTGGACTTCTGTCTGGTGAGAGGGAAATTTGTTTAGCATGATTGTATTTTGTCTTGTAAAAGCAGCTACACACACTCCACTCAGAATCAAACTGAAGCTATCCCCTTCACCTACCTCCACACAAAGCTCGTCCTAAATTGGTTCTTGCTCTGTGGCACTATGGCCCAAGTAGTCATATCTCCCTGCTAATTCCATGTGGGAGGGGCAACCCCCTCAGGCAATTCCCTCACTGAAGAAATAGCAGAAAAGAGATCTCCAAAACTCCAGCCCTAATTGTGACTCACAAATGATGCTGCCCAGTAAAGCAGGATATATTGCACTGGTGGTCTCATGAGCAGGAGTCCCAGAGCTCATTGTAATTTTAAAAATACTAAATAGCCTGGATTGCACAATGGCTAACCTCAATTTGCCTCATAAAATTAAGAGCTAGGGCAAGTTCAAGAAACAACCCTTGAAATGGGCAGCCTGTAGTTATTTAAAGGACAACCATGGCTGTGAAGAATTTTGGGACTTGTGCTTGCTTAAAACCTGACTGGAAGCTCACAAAAAGTGATATCTGACCTCTGAAAATAACTGGCATAGAAAATTGGATACTGTAAATTTCTTTCCAGAACTTTTGCCCTGGCTGCTAGACCTTAATGGGTTGAAAGTTCTCCTTTTGGGAGCCACTGAAGGGATTCTTTTCTGCTGCCTCTATCAATGCCTTCCCCTTTGCATCAGAAAAATTAAAAGCACCCATCAAGTCTCCCTGATCTGTCAATTTTTAATCTTTTGCCAATAACGTGTGTTCCACTCACGTATTTTGTCAAAAAGGGGGGATTGTAGAAAGTTAGCACCCA
>AZIM01003005.1:276339-286419 GCA_000516915.1 Ophiophagus hannah | reverse complement strand
AAGTCATGCCCAGTCAGCAAGCCACACCCACCCAGTCACAGGACCACCAAGCCACACCCACAAATTAGGCTATGCACATAGAACCAGCTGTTAAGAAATTTGCATCCCACCCCTGCCTGAAGGATGTTCTGGTCTAACTTCATTTATACATTTCCATGTATCTTCCTTTATTAGCAGCATTTTCATCTTGAATTTTCAAGTCTGCTAGTTCTGATTTGTCAGATTTGCAAATGAAATCTTTGCTTCAGCTTTGCTACTGGCCATTTTCATTCATTCATTCATTCATTTATTCATTCTGTTGCAATCTTCTTTTTATTGCTGTATCTTGCACTTATTTGCTGTAGCTGACTATGTCTGATTTGTTCTGTTCTGTGCTATATTACTCCTCTAATCTGGGTTTATACTGGATTTGTACTGGGTTTACCTCTGGGTTTTGGGTTAATCTGGGTTGAAGCTAGTTTACCTGGGTTTATCTCTGGGTTCAAGCTGTTTTATTCTGGTTTACCGGAATTTCATCTCTGGGTACTGTGTTTACCTCTGCTTTATCTCTGGGTTGAAGCTGGCCCCTAATCTGTTAGAAAATTCTATTTTATTCTACAGAAATTGTAGCAGGGGATAATTATACAGCCATGTAGATTGGTAGCAGAGGATGGTTACATAGCCATACAGATCAAATAAATGTACAATGTACAGTCACCATGAGCCTTGCTGCATAACAGTTCCAACTGTCACAGAAAACTCTCCTCAGAACATAAAGAACCATAGATTATAACCATTGATGCAAACTAAACACTGCCATCTACTGGCTGAGTAATTCTGTAGTTGTTGCAATATAAAATACATTCTAACATGTATTCCAACAATTATTTTCATTTCAGATATGGTTTCACAAAAGAAATAATGAAGAAGTATAAGGTTAGTATTTTATCTCATTTTGATAAAGGCCATCAAATTAACAAAGCAACAGAACAAATTGTGCTATTTTACATAAATTACTAGTCCATTAACCATTACTGGTCTAGAGATGTCCTAAAAATACTTGCCTTTATTTGTTCCTGTTTTATTGTAAAGCCAAAATGAAACTGTCCATAGGTCTTAAGGAACAGTTCAAGAGTGTCTAACCCAGCATTTCATTTGACAGACCTATGGGAAACCAATTTTACATCTTCTAGAAGATGTCTACAGCTGGCTTCCTCTTGCTACTATTATTGACAATCAAGTTCTTATTTTACATGGTGGAATATCAGATACGACAGATTTGAATTTCCTGAATTCATTCCATAGGAACAAGGTAGGAATTATACATATAAAAGTACTTTGTTACTTTACTGGTTGTAGCTCCAGTCTTGCTTACTTGTAGAAGTAAAATTCTACTAATTTCAGTGAGCATTAACCCTATAATTTTGTATGTTTAAAGTACTATAGATGATGTACATAAAATTAGGATAGGTACATTATTAGCAATTCTATAATAGTATGGATTATTTGTTATATACATATTAATCTTTATCTGAATTTCATCTTAAAACATCATGTTTTCAATATAAATCCTTTCTAATTTTTAATGTAAGTTTTAGACTGTACATATATACCTAGATATTTATATATAGCATATATGTACATATGTACATCTATATATGTACTGTATATATACTGTAGATACACATATCAAGTATTATCTTAAGCAAGTTCTTCAGAAAGGAAAAAAAATATTTTAGATGGTGCTTTCCAACTGTTTAGATTCAACTTATGACAAACAACTTTGAAAGAAATGTTATTGAACAAACAACAGCAGGTAATTCTATGCAGTACAATTCTTTGACATTTCCTTGTCAAACAATAAGAGGTACATTCCAAAGGTTTGTCCTCATAGTCCCTTATACACATACATACATACATACATACTCCTTTAAGTATGTTTTTTTTCTTTGTGTCTCCACTTACCTTTGGAATAGGCTACCAGCATACACTGAAGGACAGACTAATCTGTTCTTGACCAAACGCATATCCATATTTATCAATGTTTTTGCTCTGAGGATAATGATCATGAATTTTATCTTCATAGTTAAAGTCTTTGCTGAGGCCAGTGAAGTCAAATATGCGAGCAATCTATGAGCCACAGAGAACAAATCTTGTGAAAACCAGTATCAATCTCACAGAAACCAAAAAATGCAATTCTCAGCAAGACATTTCCAAGAAAAATGTAATAAAGTCTACATCAGCATCCTGTGAGAGAAGACAATACGCCAAGGAAGTGGGTGATGTCAAAGGCAATCTTGGTGGCACCCATGATACAACTAGTTCTAGCTCATTTCAGAATGTGCAGTGTCTTAAGCCTTACAACTTGACTACCACAAATGCATCTCCAGAATTAACAGCAAAGGAAAGGGAACAAGTATGCTGAAGCTTTATATATAGTCTTTTTTTCTCCAAAATATGGGTTATAAGGATGTTCAAACTGGAAATAACTGTTGTAAAGTTCAAAAATAAAGCTTTAATTGGGTAACCAACTGCAAGTTCAATAAATAATTTCTACTAGAAATTTGCTACCCCAAATTTGTCTTGTTTGTTTATATTTAATTCTTGTAAGCTAATAGAAAATGTGTTGCAGCCCCTGTCTTCTAGAGATTCCATTTTTGTGATGATAAAAAGGCCCAATGTTCTTATTAACATATCAATAATTGGGTGTCCATAATTGGAAGCTAAATAGGTAATAGTCTTAACCCTGGACTGCAATCGTTATATTAATTTCTGCATTGTGATTTAACTTCCTTATCTTTCTAATTTAGTATATCAGTATTAGAAGTTTCACTGTCATATATGTCACGTGTGGGAATCAGTAAAAACAGGAGCATTTATTTCATATACTGGAAGATAATAGAATTATCTTATGTTCATTCATTTGCATGGAAAGGTGATGGATATTCTCTGGAGTGATCCTAAGCATCAAAATGGTTGTTCACCAAATAAAATTCGGGGAGGAGGTTGTTACTTTGGTCCAGATATTACTGCCAGACTGCTGCAGCGTTATAACTTGAAATTGCTCATCAGGTCTCACCAGTGCAAACAGGAAGGTTATGAGATCAGTCATAATGGAAAGGTAATTGGTACTTTAAAGTTCAAATTTCATAAAACATTCACCAGATAGAAAGATTGTATCAGATTGTACTAGAAAGACAGCTCCAACTCAATATTGATATGGCAATCATTAGCCACCAAAAGGGTACTTAATCATACCACATACTTGAGTTTTAATCACTATTTCATTTTTTCCACAATGCAAAATAAAATAAGGAGAAATCTACTCTATATTTAGATGGAAAGACTAGCTGTAAAGAGAAAAATATTCTATTGGCAAACAGCTTTATCAGTTTTCTGCTTCTGTAGAAAAATGCTATAACTCTATTTGTCATTCTTTGTTCTATCCTCTTCCACGCATTGGGAAACATCATAGCTGCTAGAAGTTTGGATAACTTCTGGTATGTTCTTGGTTTTTTTGTCCTTCAAAACACACAAAATCCCTTCCATAACTGAGAATGTAGGATGGTTTGTTGAGGGAGAATCTTTATATACAAGGAAATGGATATTTATAGTTATTACATTCTTGATCCGTAGGAGTGAGCTATCATGGCTCTTCAAGTGTGTATCAAAACACATTAAAAGATGTGTTCAGAACTTGATTCCCCTCTCCACTTTTTAGATATAAAAAACCACAGCTATATAAGCTTCTTTTACATTGTTTTTTCAACAATGGAAAAAAGCTGCTTATATACTGCTCACAGTATATAGAATTATAACATAATGCTTGGTTAATTCTGCCATTTGTTCACCTGTGACTAGTCTGGTTCTGAGCATACTGTATTTTAAGTGATAGCTGTGTTCTTTTTCAAATAGGTCATCACTATTTTTTCTGCCTCAAACTACTATGAAGAAGGAAGCAATCGTGGCGCCTATATCAAACTAAATCCAGATGTGATTCCTCATTTTGTTCAGTATCAAGTCAGCAAATCTACACGCAAGCAGACGCTTCATCAGAGGTAAAACTAAAAAAGCATGCCTATTGCTTAAAAACATGCATATTTGGGATGCTAAAGTAATCATTGTTATATATTATAGTGTAACTACTGGTGGACCAGCCTTTGCTAAAAACATTACTTAGGATTAGAAATGATCAGCTGATGTTTTATGAGTGCAGTCAAATCTATGCCTTTCCTTTTGCAAGATGATTTCTTTTAGACTGTACAGTAGTTCTCGAGTTACAATGGGAATTTGGACTTGAATTCCTGTTGCCAAGCAATGTGGCCATAAGTTATGAAGTTATATGACTGAATCTCTTAGTGATAGTAATCCTGGCAGTTCCCACCAGTAGTTAGATGAGAACCTATCCAAGTCATTCCCAGCTTGGTCCTTCCTAACCCCTGAGCCTTGGTAAGATAAAGGATTGCGTCTAGTTTACCTTCACCACTACCACTGTTGAGGATGCTGCCTCAAGTCCCACACTGCAGCCAGCCACACCAGGACCTTAGCATAAAGTCTTAACTTCTCCTGCCACCCTGTGCCCTGCAACCCCTGCTGTGCCCAGCTGACCTTTGCCATCTTCCTCCCACTGCTGGTGAGCCCAGCATGCCCAGCCTAGCCGTATGTGAAGTAGCTTCTGGCTGTACCAGGCGTTCCTCCCAAAGTCACTAATACCATGCATGCCTTTATCACAGTGCTTTGAAAAGCCTTTGGAAGCCTTCTGAAATCTCACAAGAACTCTGTACCCGCCACTCTCCAAATTGCACATTGTTCTCACAATGCTTTGGAAGGCCTCAGGTTAGGTGGTTTTGAGACTGCTGAAGGTCCTGGCCTCATTTTCAGCCCCAAGGCCATTGATGTTAAGAAAAGCTACTATGGAGGGTGTCCAAAATTGTGGTTATAAGTTGAGAATTGCATNCTATTGCTACAAGAAATATGATTTAATGCATCCCTTTTATTTTTTCTTCTTGAATTAACTGATGTGATGTTATTGCCTATTCCATGAACCACAGGATGAGGTGAATGTACTAGTCTTCTCTGCATTGCTATTTACACCTAATTTACAGAAGTGGAATAATAGTGGAGTTGCACAGAGAGGACTGGAGGAGACTAAATAGTACTTGATGTCTGGCTGCCTTGGAATTAAGGACCAATCTATGATTTTAATTCACTGGCATCCCAGTGATAGTCAAAGAGCTCCTTTAACTTGTACTAGAGGCAATTTGGTCCTCCTTCCTTTTTCAAAACTAGCTGGCAGTAATGGCTATCAGCTTTGCTTGCATCGGCTTCTGTTCCACATAACTAGCTATTGATCAGCTCTAGCAGTATGAAGGCAAAATACTGTTTGTAGGACTGCTGGTAAAGCTGAAATGAAGGATAATAATGCTAATAACCATCAAATTCAATTTGTACTTAACCCAGTATGGCCATTACTTATTTATACTTTGTTTCATCCTTATCATGGTTGTACTGTATATATGTAAATATGATAAGCATCTCTCTATTGGATGTACATATTTTCCTGATTGGCCACTTTGCTTACATTTCCTCACCTTTTCACCTTTTTGTTTTAGTTTATAACTAAATAAAAAAATCTAAATTGGTGATATAAAACTCTGACTACAAGAACTATTGAGATTATATTGCTATTCATGCAGTTGTTTTCCTAAATGCAAGTTTTTTTTTTCAATTTTTCTAACTAGATATGCAGCATTTCTCCAGTTTACCATTATGTTTAAGTATTTTCTTTGTTCTCCATATGGGAATTTCAAAACTCCTAAAATTCTGTACTCTGACATGGACTTGTAAAGAGATTTTGTTGTTCTAATTGCCCAGTTTAATGATTTCTTTGTAGAGTGACTACTATTGAGCTTTCTGCTTTAAAGGGTTTGCGAGAGAAACTTTATACCCATAAATCAGACCTCATTGCAGCTTTCACCGAGTATGATCCACTTGGCACAGGTAATGTGATTCAAAAAAAATGTTTCATTTTGTTTGTCAGTATTGTGTCTTTATGTACAAGTAATTTTGTATGTTGCACATTACAGGAAGAAAATGTGACAAGGAGCTGTAAAAGTAGCAAATTGTATAACAGAAGAACAGAAGCAATAGATACTAGATTTGTATGAGACAGATGCTACAATGAATCATTCATAAATGAGCTAGATTGAGTAAAGATGTAATATATGGGTGATATCTAATTATTTAGAATAATGGACACTGCTGGCCCAAAAATAGTCCATGAGCTTGGAGGCTGATCAAAATGATTCATACAATCTTTTCTAACTCTGTAATTCTTGTTTTTTAAGAATTCCAATGACAAAGTTTCCGGTGTGAGATGTCCTTTTCAGACCATTAGAGAACAGTTAATGCCTAGCAGTAGAACTTCGTATCTCATTAGTTGTATTAACATAAGTTTATTTACCAAACCAAGGGAAGTAATTTATTTATCCCTCTTAAAGAGAACCATCCTTTAAGAGGGATGCAGAGTCATTGGAATATATTCAAAGGGTGATGGCAAGGAAATCAAGGGACTGAAAACCAAGTCCTATGAAAAGGGATGGAAGGATATTTAGTTATGAAAAAGGATAACTGAATATAATAGTGGTCTTCAAACACTTGAAATATTATCATAGAGAACTTTAACACCTGTTCTCTCTTGTCCCAGAATGCAGAATATGAAATAATGAATGAAAGTTATAGAAAGTCAGATTTCAACTGAACGTTAGAAAAAAACTCCCTAATAGGAAGAGCAATTCCCTAATTCCCTGGAAAAGCAGTGGTCTTCTATTCATTGGATGTGTTCAGGACAGAACTAGAGAGAGATCTGTCTGCCTAGGCAGCTTTAATTGGGATCCTGTGTAGAGGGCTCTATCTAATGGCTTAAAATAGTTATTTCCAGCCTTGTGTTTCTAATAACAATCTGAATAAAATCAGATGAGAGGTAGAGACTCTCCTTCAAAAGAACTAGAAAATATTTTGGGGCCATGATATACTGACAAAACAGCTGCTGTAGACAAATATATCTGTGGATGAATTTTCTGTGGAGGGACTGACCTTGCAGGACAGGAAGAAGAGCCTTTACCCAGGCAACAGGCAGACAAGAGGGGACTAAGCTTGGACCAAGAAAGAAAATTGAGAAAAAGTCTCAGACAAGCCTCTCTTTAGTTTTCATGAAGATAAAGGGGAGGGGAGAAAAGCATATTCAGATTTGCTAGATCCTGTTACAGTAAAAGTGGCACTGGTACTTTGTCTGATTTTCCTTGTAGGGAGCAACACATATCCAGTCCCAAACAGCCATTTATAAGACATTGAAATATTCTTCCAGAGAGCTCTCTTCCACCCAAGCAAGATCTTTCTGGGGCTTCAAAGAACTGCTGCAAATACCTATGATTTTAGAGTCTGGTCTTTAGAGCAGGGGTGTCAAACTCAAGGCCTGGAAGCCGAAGCCAGCCCATGGGGTGCTTAGATCTGGCCCATGGGGCCGCCTTCAAAATAGTGAAGGACTGGCCCGTGGTGCCTCTACCAGTGAAAACGGAGCTCGGGCTCCTGGGCTCTGTCTTTGCTGGCAGAGGGCTGCAGGAGGATCCCCCCAGGCCTGCC
This sequence comes from Ophiophagus hannah, assembly GCA_000516915.1. Taxonomy (NCBI): domain Eukaryota; kingdom Metazoa; phylum Chordata; class Lepidosauria; order Squamata; family Elapidae; genus Ophiophagus; species Ophiophagus hannah. The sequence goes on along the minus strand of AZIM01003005.1, from coordinate 278,799 downwards.
CGGGCCATTACAGGTGCCCCCAACATGAATGATACCAAGTTGGCCACGCCCACCCTGGCCACCACCCCACTCTCAGGTCAAACACAATCCTGATGTGGCCCTCAATGCAATCGAATTTGACACCCCTGCTTTAGAGTCTCCCTGCCTTTTAAAAAAGGAGCCAGGAAACCTAGTAAGTACCGTACTAAGCAACTCAGAGTGAACCTAAAATAATAGTTTCCCCTAGAAAATTATGAGAAATCAATAAATTACAGGTATCTCATCTTATGTCTGAATTTTTAGAGTGACTTACATCATAGAGTAAAAGTGGCTTGAAATCTTAGGTAATTTAAGTAGGTTGAAGATCTCAGAAGTGTGTGGCACACTTGAATTAATGATGCTTCTCCCACTAAGGAGAAAGATCTTGCTGTACAAATGAGATACCAGTTTACTTCCCTCCCTTTTGACATTCATGGCCAGGGATATCATTGGAAGGGAGTACAAAAGAATCAAGACGTTGCCCATGACTGCAAGATTCATGCAGTGCCAATTTTTAACATATAATGATGCCTTAAAAGAGAAAAAGAGGATGGAGCTGCCCACCTTGGCCTTTCCAATCCTGCTCCTGGCTGCTCCTGGCATGGTACTACCAAAGGAAGTTGCTTCACTCTACTTTGTGACTGCTAATGGGGGAAAAAAGATCAAAGATAAATTCATTATCTCCATATGAACAAAAAAAGAAAAAGCATATGCAGCAGCCCTCTAAGACTGCCAATTACCACATAGGAAAAAAAACCTCTGATAATTAACAGCTGCAGTTAAAGTCTAATTCTTCTATAGAGAAGGAATGTTGATAGTGTGAAAGAGGCATTCCGGAAGCATGGTATTGCCAAATGTATTTGCAGGAGGAGCTACCATATTTCTATTGAGCATATAGCTAACAAGGTTCTTCTATGCTCCAATTTTGGTGCCATACTACCTTCAGATAAGTTTTTTTTCCCAAATATGTGCTTGTTCCTGGTTTTAAACCAAGATTGCTATTGTTGTATTAGTATCTCAAAGAATCTACATGTGTCAGTATCAGATTATTAAGGAAAGCATGCAGATGCCATCATAAATTGTCCACTAACTGGGTGATTATTTGCAAAGCCCAATTATGTGAACATAATGAACTTAGTAAACTTACTAGTGAACTCACAAATGTACAGAACACCAATTGGTATCCAAGAAAAATAGCAATATTTGCAGGGAGCAGGGCTTTCTGCAGGTTTCACAGTCCAAAGCAATAGAGAAGATAATGGTATATGAAATAATATTGTGTTTTCAATGCTTCAGATTTTGAAATTATATATCCATGATTTATTTATTTTTAAGTGCTGTTTTCCTGCCATATTTGCATTTGTTACTTCAATATATAGAAGCCCTTCAATTACAAATAATTTCCATCTAGTATACATAGGATGAATTGATTCTATTATTCCCAGGCTCACATTTCAAAAGTAGGTTAAGGCTTTATCTATGGCAAAGTTTGTTTCCTCTCTTTCTTCTGTAGCCTCCAAAGCTTCTCATGTGGGGGACATGACCAACAGAGGATGGAGAAAAGCATGCAGACAATAAGCTAAAGATGAGCTGTGATTCTAAGAGGAGTGATTGTGAGCTCATAACTATCAAAGTTTCTATTTTTTCTTCTCATTCCTCATATAATATCAGGAACATTTGAGAAGCCAGATTTTTGCCCCCCTCCCCAGGAATGGTTAAGCGGGGTAAACCAGCCACTTTTTTTCAAGGAGGGATGACTTTTAAGGAAAGAAGTTTATTGATTGATCAAAAAGACTCTTAAGGATGGAAATAATCTTGTTTTTGACAGATTTTAATTTTCCATTTTCCCCTTGAAGTCCTCCCCCCACTGAACAATTACACAGATACGCATAAGTTGAAATCTGCCCACCTTTCATTCATTTCATAAATTTCTGATGTTTCATGTTGAAAAGGAAAAAAAGCAAAAGCAAATTAAAACTCAGTGCTGAAATGTAAATGTTTCCCCACCAAATTTCAGTGATGTGATGAGATGTGGTGCAAACAGGATACCTACAATCTGTAGGTTGATCACCCTTCTCTATAATATATTCTACATAGTGTACTTCATAAGCTCCAGTGAAGCTGGTAGAATATGTGTGAGAGGTTGGGAGGAGAGTCTGGTGGACCAGTCTTTAGAACAGTGATTCTCAATCTCAGCCAGTTTGATATATGTGGACTTCAACTCCCAGAATTCCCCCAGTGAACATGTCTGGCTAGGGAATTCTGGAAGTTGGTCCACATTTAGAAGCTAGGCACTATATCTGGCCAGTTTTTATTAAAAAGTAACCTTGTAATTTAGTTTATTGAAATCTCAATGCCACAATACCTCCTGCAATGATGTTTCAATTGAAATTGGAGGGAGTTGTGGCTTGATAAATACAAATAGAATAGAATAGAATAGAA
>AZIM01003005.1:202452-219540 GCA_000516915.1 Ophiophagus hannah | reverse complement strand
TTTTTATGTTTGTCATGTTTTATGTTATGTTTGTGTTTGTTTGGTTAAAAATAATAAAATTGGTTTTAAAAAAAAAGAAATAAATTGACAGTTTATTAACATAATATAGTCAACAGACTCATATCAGAAAACAATTCAATGTATGCATTTTGTACTTACTATAGCTCCTGAACTCTCATCCACATAATCTCAATTTAGAACATCTCACAATACTCACTAAGGCATGATTACTCTAACTACATATCCAGAAAGGGTGCATTCATCAAATGTGACCAGAATGGCTCTTGGTTACTATTTGCAATTTCTATACATGGATATACTGCTCAAATAAAAGGAAAAGGTATCATTACCCTTATCACAGAAGTCTGCATAATCTTCTAGTTCATAGCCACTTTCAGGGCTAGAGTAGCCTTCACTCTCATCATCAAATAGCTTGCTGTCACAATCAGGATCCAAGAAACTTAGGTTTGTATAGAATGAAGTGGTCAGAAAGTCCGAAAGTTTGCCCAACTTCACTCTGGAAAAGAACAGATTGAAGAGGAAGTATACATATTTGTTANCACATTGTTCAACAATTGATAAATAATGGGTTTTTCACAACTAATCGAATCACATAATATGATAGATAAACAATCATATTAAGATATACTGTTCTATAGCCAGATGGTCAGGAAAATAAAGATGCCCATCATTACCACATTTTCTTTTTGCACTTTATAGAGTCATCTAACTTATGTCCTTGCATTAACTTGTATTTCCAAACTTTGTATCAGACCTGCGCCCAATTTATTCATTAACCCCTTTTATAGTGAATTTCTGGAACTTAAAAAGTATTTTAAAATATACCAAATACTAAAGTAGCAAATGTAAATACAAACAATCCAGCATTAATACAAATTGTACGGTAACATCCAATCAGAAAAAAATTAGGCAGAAAAGTTTTACCCAATAATAAAAAATAGGAAAAAGGAACTGTCTCAGTTACTTGTAATGCACATAATGCTCACCTTGCTCCTCCAAAATATCCATCTCCAAGCTTTCTTATGGTGGCAAGAATTGCAGAATCAATATCAGTCCCATCATCAACTAAAATAAATAAATAAATAAACCAACAAACACATACTAACATATATTTTGGAGAAATATCTTTCACTTATGATTCACTTAAAAAGAAAACTCAGTATGAAAAATGTTGGTTTAAGTAACATCTAACCTATATAATTTTGAGTCTTCCCTTCACAGATGAAGAAAAGCAGCAACATGCCATTTGTAGGCAATTTTATTCACCGTACAGAAACATATTACATATATGTTAAGCATGAGGGCTGAAAGCTTGAGTTCAATTGGACTATGGATTTTCCCAAGAGTGGGAGGAGGGACTATATAACTCACTGCAAAAATTATTCAAATCCTATACTGCATATCTTGTAGATAGCTTCATTGTAGATAGCTTGATAAAATTATTTACACAGTGTGCTTTAAAGAAGACAAAAAACATGCTGGGGTCATTCAAAAAGGGATAAAAAATAAATCAACATGATCATATACAAATATATATATATTTGACCACATCTAGAGTACTATATATGTTTCTGACGTTATAGAAGACCAGCCATATTAATCTATGGTGCCAAGATAATCAAGAGTCTGGCAGCACTTTTCCGACTAACAAATTTTATTAAAAGTCACAGCTTTCATGAGCTACAGAAATGACCTATAGTCACAAAAGCTTATGACTTTTAATAAAGTGTGTTAATTGGAAATGGTGCCAAAAGACATCTGATAGTATGTTTCTGGTTATCAATGTTTCTGGTTATCAAAAGAAATACTGTGGAATTGGAGAAGATGGAGAAGATAATCAAGATAATCAGGGAGCTGATATACAGTATAAGGACAGAATGTAACAGCTGGGATTGCTTAGTTTAGAGGAAAGACACTTATAAGGAGATATTATAAAATTATGCATTATAAGAAAATGGTGACACTTTTCTACATCACTCATAATACTGGAACTAGAAGCCGCCAAATGAAAATGACTGGTAGATTATTTAAAAGATAAATATTTCTTCACATAGCATGTACTAAATTATCTTGTGAAATATGCTGCCTTTCCCAAACGCCAAAGATGTTGAACAGGGTCTGCAAACTAAAGTAATATGACAATTTCCCTTTGCTCTTAGGAATAAGGAGATCATGCTGTGAAGCAATATCTTTGTTCTGATATCTTTGTTAAAACAAAGCACCTTTCAAAGCATTGCAGAAGTCTTCTTGGGAAAACCAAAGGAGGTTTTTGCACACGCACATCACCCACATAGAAACCTTATCTGGCTTTGATGAGCACTCCTGGAGAACACTAAAGAACATGCTGGAAGATCAGCAACTCTTCCTACATTTTCCTCCAGCACACAACAGAGTTTTAATCTGGCTTCAGTCAGTGCAGCTGAAAAAACTTACAGCTCTTTCCTCTAGCCTTGTTGAAATCCAAAGTTAAGTTGTGAAATCAGTAAATGTGCAAACACTTTTTCTAACCTTTTCAGTACCAGAGATAAAAGAGAATATTTTAAGGCAACACAGGGTGCTTTATTGAAGCAAATCATATTGCCTCTTTGCTTTGATGAAGAAAATCCTGTTTCCCAGTCTTTTGTCAAGGAGACAATAAGTCACTTTACACAGGATTATGCTAAATTATTTGCAATGAGTATTTTATTTCTGTGAATTCTATTATTTTAAACTGTTTCTTCTTCAGAAATCCAGGCTAACAGCACCCCATAACAAAATGAATTTTATTTTCAATAGAAAAGCAATATTTCCAAAGATAGTAATTTATTACTTTGTGTCTTCATGTTGGTATCAAGTAGGGAACATTGCTTGAAATCAAAATGCTAATATATCATATGATATGAGCTTAAACTTTTATGAAAATACCAAATAAGTTTTCTTACTGACCAAGCATTGTACTAGTGATTGGGAAAGTAAGAGTTGGTCTTCCAGTCATTCGCCAACAGGAAGTTAGATAAGCCAACTCAGTTCGAAGCATCTCCACAATCATCCGATTGTCTAAAGCCAAGTAGAAGTGATGCTGATCTGTAAACTACAAGGAAATTCAAATTAAAAGTATTATGCATTTAGAGTTGGAATCCCAAATCTGATGTCTTCTGGATGTGTTGGATTACTACTCCAACACTGCTGAACAGAGTATATATTAACATCAGACTTCTAAGACCCTTTTCAATAGTAACTTTGATAGCTATAATATGTATGGCCTCTGTCTCAGTTTTCATCAATTCAAACTGGGACTGGTGCTTTAGTTAAGCATCAGTGGCCTAATTATAAGCATTCAACGATTGATAACTTCACAATTGCCCCACTGCATTTTATATGGGATTCTTCCTGAAGATTCTATTGATACTAGTTACCACAACAATAAAATCAATAATTGGACTAGAAGGCCTTCAAGGTCCCTTCCAACTCTGTTATTCTGTAAGATCAACATTTGGATTATAGTCTTATAGTAAATCTACAAGGACTAGAATTTGGGACCAGAATCCCTCAAAATCTTCCTACTTCTAGGTAAATCTTAAGCTAGGACAGAGAAACATTTGAGCTATACATATGCACTACTTCTGGTGGGATACTGGAAACTGGAAGGCATGATTCCAAAATTATCAGTTTAGTTTTGAGGGTTGCTCATGTTCATTTGATGGTTTAAGAATTTCGGGAATGGAACTAGGAATTATCTATGATACAAACCATTACCTTCTCAACTTAAAATAATCTCTAAAATGGCCTGCAATATAAATATTTTGCTGCAGAATTTCACTATAATGGTCTTTAGATACTTAAGAGCCAGAAATAAGGTACAAGATTACATGATGTATGCACATATTACTTGAACTTGGTGGGATTATCTGTCTCAGCCTAATGTTACTAATGGTTGTATAAGTTGTTTTATGTAAACCATGACATTTCTAAGATGATCATAAAATTTTAAATAATTGGTAAGGTTGTACTAACTAGAGCATACTATGTAGAAAATCTATAATGTGTAACATTCATAAATTACAAACAGAAGAAAATATTCTTGATACTTCTCCATATTTATTAGCCAAAATATAGGCGCAGGATACATCGAAGTATAAATTATTTAATTCTGTTCATTTTATTACTCTTTACCTTATCTTTACCACAGTTATGCATTAAACGTTGTCAAAGAAGTAAAAGAATTATGGACAGGCATTTTATTCTTTCTGGTTAATGGTGATAACCTAATGCACAAACTAGAATCACTTGTCAGGCCAGATTATATCGTAAATGCTAATAAATAAAATTGAAATTATTCAAGGAGAATTACCTACTTCTAAGCCCTACTTACAAACTTTCCACTAATTTTTAACCTGCAGCACAAGAGCAAACAACAAAACTTATGTAGTATTAATTTATTATTCCCTTTAGGCTTGTGCCATTGGCAAGACTAGGATTCTATAAGTGGGAAGTTAAAGTTTCTCAGTACTTCTACTTTGTCCTCCTCTACATAGTTCTAAACAGCTTAAACAAGTATTTTCATCAGTTCAACCTTTGTAATATCAGTTCCAAAAGCAACTAGAATAGAGCAGTAGGAAAGTGTTCTTGCTGATATTTACAAAATTACCTGAGGGGTAAAAGTAAATATTTGGTTTCTTATGATATATAATTTGGATGTTCCCAGGACACCAATGTGCCGATAAGGCCTCCCACTCAGCTTCATGTTCTTGTTACGCCCTAAATGAAGCAAACAAAAAACATCCCAGAGTAATACTTGGTATCTACTTGTATTTATCACATTCACATTTTAGAACTGCCCATCTCTGGTCACAGATGCACTCTATATATTGTATATTGTTATGCAATTCAAACTAAGTTTCATCTCTATATTCTGATACTTTTAGCAAGTTTGGCTGTATCCTTCACAGCTGGAGACATGTTAGAAAAAGATGGATGCTAAGCTATAATTTAATTGTGGTTTACTTTACAAGTAATAGTGACTTGGTTCACACATAAACCATAAGGTACAACAGTGTTTCTCAATCTTGGAAACTTTGTCTAAGTTCCAACTCTCAAAATTCTAGCATGTTGGCTAGGGAATTGAAATCCACACATCTTAAAGTTGCTAAGATCCAGAAACACTGAGTTACAATTTCTCCAATTTGCTTAAAATTATCAACTGAAATCAACACTGCCACTAGATATTACCTAGTGTTGAATCGTATAGAATAATTGTTAGTTTATGTAGGTAGTAAAGGCACCTGGAATTCAACTCCTAACCATTTTCTTGACANCATATACCCCTCAAATTTCCTAGTAGTCTCTTCTGCAGATGTTAATCAGTCCAACAGTTCATCATTTTAAATCAACCCTGGTGGTGTAGATGCTGCCACCCGTGGGGGGGGGGCGGGACTAGAAATGGAATTAGTGTATATTCCCTAACTCAAAAGGAACTCTTGCAATATAACTGTAAACTACCACTCAGTATGTTTATGGAGATTTCTCAGTCAGAACTGAAAAAACTTCTTGGATGAGAAATGAAACATCTTCCTCAAGAAAAAAACAAAGTCCACTTGACTTTTGAAAAAGCACATATGAGACTTCCAGTCAATAAATAATACAAAATGGGGCAAAATAGCCAATTTTTTGTAAGAGGTAAGAAGGCAACCCAATTGTGTCTTAACTACATTCCAATCCTGAAAAGAAACCGGTCTGATAATGTTGTCCCCATGCATTCCAAGAGTGCCTTGGGAACCGCAAAAGAGTGCTTGACATCTACCCTACAGGAAGATCATTTTTGTGTTAAACCATGGAATGCTTTAATAGTTCGTTAAATATAAAGCAGAAGCCATAGAAGTTGCTATTTTTGTAAGAATAATAAAGCAACATCCAGGTATTGGATCAGAAGAGACATCACAATACATCTAGAAAAGAGGTGAGCCTTGCACTGCCATGCCACATTGCCTCTTTTGTCATTCTGAAACTTGCTTCACTGCNAATTATATCATAGCTTAGCATAATGGGTGAACCCTGCTTTTTTAACAATATAAAAGAAACACATTTATTATCACAGGGAATAACAATAGCACTTAGACTTATATACTGCTTCACGGTGCTTTACAGCCCTCTCTAAGCGTTTACAACGTCAGCATATTGCCCCCAACAACCTGGATCCTCATTTTACCGACCTCGGAAGGATGNGATGGAAGACTGAGTCAACCTTGAGCCAATGAGAATCGAACTGCCAAACTGCAGTCAGCAGAAGTAGCCTGCAGTACCGCATTGTAACCACTGCACCATCAGGCTCATAATGCAATAATTCCTTTAATATAAGAGTACAATTGGGCTTTAAAGTCCTAAAAAGACGCAATTGTACTTCCTACAGTATATTGAAAACTGTCTTTATAATCCAATACTGACTTCCAGTATTTTTTTAAATAGCTTACTGAAAAACAATCATTAAAATTTATTAAAAATGTCTCAGTGGCACAATGCTGGAAAAGTCCAACAAGATTACTCAGCTATTTTTTTAATAGCACTTACCAAGCTTAGCATAAAGGTTACTCAGAATCCGAGATGGCTGCACTCTGGTGGGACTCAGGTCAACAATGCTTTGTACATTAATTCCATGATGTCGTAAGAGTTTCTTAATTTCATTTGTTTCTGCTAGAACGGTTACTATTCAGAAAACAAAATGAAAAACCACAATCAAGGATGACAATTACTTTTATTTTTATGTGAATAGAGCACAATCAAAGAGGATTTTCAGTGAAAAATAAGACGTTTTCACTGAATTAGTGTTGGACTAGTTTAAATAAATGGAGATGATTGCCTACTAGAATNCTTATTATAAAGCATGTTAGAACAGGCACAGTGCCTCTTCTCAATATATTAGCTGCTATAAAGATTGTCTCTGGTTCTTTACACGGGCGTGTGTGTACTCAGATAACATCACGTCTAGCACAGCCAGCAACGCAAATGGATACCTGCAGGCACAGACAGTCAGGGATGCCTTTCGGCGAAGTTGGGTAAGCGTCCAAGAATGCAGCTGCTTTAATGTTTCAAGGAGAGGGGCTTCACAAAGCACAATCCTGTACACCATCTCACCTTATCCAAAATTTTGGAATACATAGGTATTAAAAATTATGCAATAGGAACATCTGGAGAAGTGGGCTTAAAAATTCCCCTAAATAGATTTAAATTTATAAATAAATTTAATAGATTTAAATCTATTTAAAATTTTTGGTGATATTTTTATTATATGGGGGTTATCATAGTATTATTAAGTGCTATTAATTTATGTGTTATTATATTATTATCAATTAATGGGTTAATATCTATTATAGTATTAGCTATGGTTTTTGTTTCTTGTAAATGGTATACTCTGACAAAACGCTGTATTCAAAAATGAATAAAATTATATTTAAAAAAATAANAAAATAATAAAAAAAACAAAATGAAAAAAAAATCCCCAGAAGGCAGTTCCATTATATAACTTAGTGAAGCCCTGCTCCTTTTGTCTTTGTGTGGGCACTGCACCCACATACAAACAGGAAAAGCTGTGAATGAGTGTTTGTGACTATAACTTGGTCTTATAACCCTGACACTGCTATGCGTCAAAACAGCCTGATTTTTTTCCTGACTTTTGTACAAGCCTGAAAACAAGCTGCTGCTTTTACTGTAAGGAATTCATTCATTAAAACTATAATAACTTTTAAGAAGCAATACCTTCTTTCAATCCCATGTCTAAATCTGAGAGAGATCAGGCTACTTAAAGAACAGCAAGTTGTACAAGGTCTGAAATGCTTTTTCTGAATCCTTATGAAGCCATTTTATAACCAAACTAGTTAAAACTAGCGGCCATGTTTTATCAGACTGCTACCCATTTTTGTCCTTATTTTCTGCAGCTTCAATCCAGAATTGACTTTAGAAAGTCAATAAAGCAAAATAAAATGGGGAAAATTCATTTGTTAAGTGAGACATGTCTCACTTAACAAAGACATTTGGGGCTCAATTGTGGTCCTAAGTGGAGAACTGCCTGTATTCACTGTGAAACATCTACTAAAAGGAACAGTTAAGAACCCGACATGTGGATATGATGAGCAATCAATAGAAACCAAGAGAGTGATAATTAGAAAAGTAAAATTGTCACACATTTTGATACCTGAACTGCAGCAGCACTTGACTCAGCAACCACCTAAGACTTAGTGACATGTCTTACTAATAGCCACTACCCTTCTGTACATCTGTTAGAACATTTCATGGATAGAAGCGCCAGCCTTCTATTATGTTATTTCATTTCCCTTTCCACCTTTCTCTACAGAGTTAAAAAATTCACATGAATAATTACCAACCTTGAACAACCACATCAGGCTTAAAAGCAGTTGAAAACCTTCTGTTTAATGGATCAATTTCACCCGTAGCCAAAAATCCCTAAAACGAAAGAAAGGAAGAAATGAAATTTCAACTGTGACAATAGTGTTACCAACTGGCATGGGAACTTCAGAAATATAACAAATTCATTAAGAACAGTTATCCCATAAACCATGGACAATTCTCAACTTGTCCTTGGTTCTGTTTTCAAAAGTCCTCAACGAGCGATTCCAACCTATAGAAATACTCTAGCCTGCTGACTGCGGAAGAAGCAGATGTCTCTGAAATGAGAGAAGCAAAGGCAGCAGCGGGGGGGAGGCGGCCCAAAATGGCAGATGTGAACATTCTATGCATGAAGAAAAGGGCAGGATATCAATCTGTGGTCATGCCTGCCATTTTGGCTCACTTGCAGCTATGCCTAAAAAGAGGTAAGGACAAAGGGGGAAAAAGTGTTGGAAAACAGATAGAATGAAAAGGAGCTTTACAAAAAAGAAAACCCAGACAAATTGTATAAAGGAGGACTTACCTCTGCTAGGAGGGCAGAAAGAATATATAATGACTGGCCCCAAAGATGAGGAAGTTTTCCTGCTGGAACACGATCCACTGTGTGAGGATTTTCATACTCTTCACTCGCCTAGAAGACCAATCATAGTGAATGAGCACTGATTCGTGTGAATTTATTCATAACTTGAGATGCTCAGTGACTAAAATCTAGAAAGTCTCTTCTCTTTTAGCAACAGTTTATTCGGCAGTTGCAAGCAGGTTTTAGAGCGAACATCTATCGCTTTACAGCACTATAATCTTTGCTTGCAATAAATGAACAAAGAAATAACATGTAAAAGTTATTTGGTAGAAAGTGTAAAATACACTAATCTATCTATGGAAAAGTTAATTCATCCAGAGATTTTTTTTTTCCAATTTCATAGAGAGTGTATGATATTCAGACTCATATTCAATAGGGGGAAAACAGTTATTCTGAGGGCAAAATTATTCAAAGCCACAAAGTGCAGTGGGGCTTCAACTTATATCCACAAAATTCACTAGATAAGTTTGGATCAGATTTATAGAGAGATTATGTATAACCTATCTACAAATCAGGGAAGAGCATTTTATGTCATAAGTGAATTCTTTCCGGATTAAGGCAATTTGGTAGGAAGACCTTATCTGGAGGAACTGCATACAGTTCTGGCATCAGAAGAATTCCATTCTGTTTTCTAATAAGGATCCCTTCCAAGGCTTCTCTGTATTCCTGCACCTGGGAAATACAAAAGACTTTTTACAATGGCAGGCTATTTCTAGGAGACAAAAGGGAAACAAAGTGAACAAAATAGTCAGGCATATAATCCAACAAATAAAGAACTGTATTCAAATAAAAGGGGGGGGAATCTAAACAGTGCAGAAACAACCTTATTCTGCTGAAAACATTCTAGTAGTGAGAATGTTGATCTGTTGTCAAAGGAGATTGCTTTAGCTTTATAAGCCCTCACCAATGAACAAATTTAAGAGAGCAAAGGGTCTGGTTTTGCAACAAAACCAGATAAGAAGCATTTCAGTGTAAGAAGGTGACATTTATGCTTGCTGCAATTAGAAACTCAGGGCAAGAGTTGAGATTGAGGTTTCTGCTGCCTAATGTGTTAATATTTTTTCACTTGCAGATCTTGATTTTTTTTAGACTAGACCAACTAAATCAACTCTTTTCCAGCATATTGAGACCAGGCCTGGCCTCACTGCAGGTATGTGGGGTAGAAATGGTGTATGTCTCTGTGTGTACATGTGCACACACGCACACACATATTTAGAGCTCATCCTTCTGCTATCCCTTCATCCAGAAAAATTCTAGCAGCAATATACCAAACACTAAAGTTGATCCAAAATATTTTATTTTACCCACCTGAATTCTGTCATCATTGAAAACTCCATCAATTAGAAAATATGTCCAGAATACAGGCCATTCACATTCTATGTTCTCAAATAACTTGAGCTCAGCAGGATCATAATGTAATCTGTTTGGATCCTAGAAATATATTAATTGCATCGTTTATTGTTACCATTTCACTTTATTGCAGAAAATATTCTGCCGCTATTAATATTAACATCCTATTGATCTCCAAGGTCCTAAGGAGGTTTGGATGGAATTTTCACCCCACATTTATATGTAAAGCAATCAAGCCTTTTAAGAACACCAAGAAACTGAGAATTCTGGAGGCCTAGTCATCTATCCGTCTAATTCCAAGATGTCTGGAAAGAGAAAGAATAATGTGCATAGTGAGAGAAAAATAATCCTGCAATGAATTGTGTCAATAGGACAGATTTGATTTCTAGGAACATGAACTCAACAATCCAATGACTGTCAGCATAGAATAAGCTGCATCTTATAGCGAATAATAAATCTTATTTCAGTGCACAGTGAGCCTGATCAAGGGGGCTTTCAATTTAACCCGGTGGAGATAAAAACCCTGCTAAGAATATCTCACTTTAGGTTTAGAAGGAAGTGAGACTGCTGCTATGTGGAATCTATTCTACAGCAAGTTTAAGTTAAGGGCTATATCCTAGCACTCTGTGTATAGGAAATAAACAAGATAAACAGGATGTATTAAAAATAACAGGAAGAGAAAAGAATCAGTATACAGTACCTGTTGTTCATGAAAAATATGAATGATCAGAAAGTTAGACACTAGGAAAAGAGATTGAAGGAACGTTTAGCTTTGAAATAAAAAGGTTGAAGAGAAGATATGACAGTATTCATCAAATAATGGGTCAAAACCTGTTCTCAGAAGAGTGGCAGCTAGCTGTGGCTATCTCAAAATGATAACATGTCCATCGTGACATCATAATGTAAGTTCTTCTATGTCACATGCAAATGTACCAGGAATGGAGTTTTCATCACAACATTGTGATGTATTTTATGTCACTTGCTACCATCCCTTGTCTGTTCCCATTGCTCTGAAGTGCAAGATAGAAAATAACAGCTTTAAGTTAGAAGCAGGCAAGTTCTGAATCAATATTAGAAAAACTTTATGTTTTATGTTTACCTAGAGCAGGGATCCCCAATCCCGGCCCCCGGCCCACTTTCAGGCTGTGGCCTATTCAGAATTGGGCCATATGAGTGGCTAGTCAGAGGGGACAACTGACCTAGAGAGTGGCTTCTCTTCTCCAGATGTGTTCAAGAGGAGCCTAGGCAACCATTCCTAGTGGCTGCCTCAATTTGAATACTTGCACTGAGAAGGGGAGAGGACTCAGTGGCTTCAGTGACTTCCTCACTCTACCATTTTGATATTATCCCCATCTCTCTCCCATTCCCTTTCCTAAAGCTGCTCTCAGTTCCTGGAAGTAAGTTTGGATGGCTAAGGGCAAAGCTCTGGAGAAGCTGGAAAATCATCTTCTGGAATATTGGAGGAATGAAAATGGTAATTCTGCACTGTTGATCATGATTAACAATGTAATTATAAATATTTTAAAAACTAGATATGCTAAAAGTCATGATCCAGTTCACATCTTTGTCTAGATGCAATTTGGCATCTTTCATTTGGCACCACTATCCTAGTATGAATATAAATTAATCTTAATTAAATTAGTGGCTCAAATATTTCATGTTTCGGGTGACTGTTTGGCGTTGCAGCGGTACGGACGTGGGTTAGCGGAGCTCAGGAAAACCCAGCCGATACCTGCTTGCCAGGAGACTGCACGGGGCCAAAGTCACCCTAGAGGGGTGGTGAAGGTAGGAGGGACTCTTTGTCAATTGCAAGGAAACGGGGGTTTCCTTGCTTGAACCAAAGGAACCCTCCTGAACGGCAGCAGAGACGATGGGCATTTTGGCCAGACCAAAACTGTGACAACCGGGACAAGAAGATTATGAGCTGGAGCGGTTTGTGAACAGAGGATTGGAACTGGTTGATATGATTTTCAACTTCTATATTAGAGACTTAATTAAACCCAAATTTAAAAAATTCTTANGGGGGGAAATTAATGGGAGACTATGGAGCTTTAAAAGATAGAAAGACTGGACTTGCAGTATTGTAAAAAGCTATTTTAATTAGCTGATAATATTGTTTGACTACTGAAAGAAATTGAATAAAGAAAAATGGATTATTTTGATAATCAGTTGTTACATCTTCTGCTTCCTTTTAAGGCTGAAACATAGTGCTGGGATGCCGCCTACTGGTGAAAAAAGATATACTACTACATGGTGGGAAAAGACCTTGACAGGAAAGTAGGATTGTTAACAGAAGGAAAACAGGAGAACAAAAAGGGGGAAAAAGTGAAGGCAAACAATACCTGGAAGACAATATTTTTGTTTTCTTTGGTTTTATATCTATTTGCTTTTGGCTGTTTGGGAGTAACTGGCGAGCCTTCTGAAGATTTCTAAAGCTGTATGGATTATAAACAATAAAAACTGCCCTCAAAACTACACTTAACTCTGTGGATTAATGAGGCATGGGGAAATCTGGTGGGTCATTCTAGATTATAAATACTATTCGATAGAACATCTCATGAGGAGAAAAAAGAAAAATTAAAAGACTTATAAATTTGGACAACTTAGGGGTGCAAATTGGAAGATTTTGTGAACTATAAATATTGTGGACTCTGAGGAACCGTTCTGGGACTGAGCAATTTTTTTTTTTTAATATTGGCTTTTTTGGTGTTTCTGGATAATTGGGACATTGGTATTTTGGTGGATTATTGAGTAACCCATTAAATTAAAGCAAAATGTTACCACAAAGTAAAATAAATACATTTCAAAAAGAAATACTATTGACGCTTCAATGTATTCAGGAAATTATCACAAGGAACCATAGGGAGATGAAGAAACTGTTGCATGATACAGATGTGAGACTAGAAAACCCTCAGCAAATGACAATGAAAAATGAACAAACAATTCAGAAAATAGAGGAGAAATTAGAAGGAGCAGAGGAAAGAATAGAAGCAAATGACACAAGTAGATAAAGAAACAAGAAAAAAAATTGAATTTGAAATAGAGCTGGTAAATTACTCTTTAAGAGGTCAAAATATAGAAAAGGACAAAGAAAAAGATCTCCCAGAAGTGATGAAAGAGTTTTTGATGGGTGCTCTAGAGATTCGACAGCAAGAGATATATGTGGAGGCAGATGAAATACTTAGACTAAATATGAGTGATGTAAGGGGATACAAGATCCCAATGGAGGATTTTGGGAGATATATCAAAAAGCCAGTAAGAGTTGAAATACTAAAGAAGGGCAAAACATGATGGGTAGATATAGAATACTTCGTAATATGGGAATTTCTTTATTAAGGGTTAGAAAATAGAGGTAGAAAGTAGAAATTGGGAAAATATTATTATGTATACTGCTACATAATATAATACATTATAATTATTATGTATATGTAAATGTTAGAAGTTGAAAGATTACTATCATGTATACCTAAACAGTATTATTATTACTAGTATTGTGTATAAAGTAAATTGATCCAGACAATACACTGTTCACCAGGCACTTGTGTATGCTAAAGGAAAAACAAGACATAAAATTATATATTAAAAAATCATGGTTAAATTCTCCATGCTTTTCCCATATTAAAGTTCTAAATATATTTACTGGTAGTTCTTTAACATTTTCATATCAACCATTCACAAGACTCAAGGTAGTATATACAATGTAAGATAAATAACTCCATCTTATAAAAATGACTAAAATTATTAATTAGAAATATATAAGATTGCCTCAAAATCATATTATTAAAGTTGCAGAATGCGAGAATTGTAGACGCCAAACACCTCTCAGGGGACAACTATAAAACAGGCTGGAAAGATCAATGGCTTAATCAGAAAAATTCAAAGCACCTAACAAAAAATTAAATGAAATCAGAGGATATAAAAAAAATCACTGGGATTAAAAAAAATTACTCTGTCTGTGCAAATATGGATTTGCTTGATTCCCAAAGTTTTGAACATAGCATTTCAGAAGAATGTAGAATAAATTACAATTAGTACCCATCTGATTGTGATCCATTTATAATATTGCTTATTTTCAGTCCACCATACAGTACGTTTTACCGTTAATTCACAAGGCAGTTTGCCAAGCTGTAACTGCCTCTCCCAGAATGTCATTCCACTATCATTCTATTATCAATAAAGAATATTTGAGGTAAGACTATTATAAATGAATGTCCATGTGGGTTCTGAATAAGCTGAATCGGATATGGGAATCAATCTCAGTTATACAACAATAATATTTGTTTGTTAAATTTATTTGCCTCCTATATATATCTACCTACCTACATACCTACACCAAGAGAATTAAAATTTCCTATTTGGGCTTCATCAAACAGAATTAAGAATTCTTTTATTCAATACATTTCAGTGCAGAGCAGCTGAACTCTGTTGTATTGGAATTTCTGGCACAGAGGGTGAACACTACAGAAACACATGAAAAAATATTGGAGATAAATTGTAATATACTGATTACAGCAGTGATTGTTTAGCCTTATGGCACTCTATACAGTTCTGGAATTTTTATGATTTTACTAAGCAACTGGCAACAGATTTCTCAGTATTTGTTGCTTGAGTAAGAAATCAAACTCCCTGAATGAGAAAGGAGCTGTGACCCACTTCTCCTAGAAACTAACTTTCATTTTATTTAATCCTAGTTTCAGCAAGACAAATACCAGCAATGGCACTGAAATTTTAAAATAGGATTTCTTGTCCCTGTTTATTTGACCTTGCTTATTTGTTGCTAAATCTGTACTAACATATTGTAATATTCCAATGTTTAATGTTTATTTGGAAGCTAGGCACACTCCATGTAAAACTAACATAACATTGTTATTTATAAAGTTGTAAAGCTTAGAAAGTTTCAGCAACCCAACCTCTCTTGGTGTTTTATAGCCATCTCGGAGGAAACGACAGCAGCCATAACGTCCCTGTAAAGATATACAATGTTTATGATGCAGGAATGGTTTTATATAAACTACTATTCTTAATCATACTGAATAAACCTTATCCTTTGGTAACAGGTAAGGTTGAATATATTACTCAAAAATAAATTAATCAAAGACTTATTTTAAGGCAAAATTAAAGACGTACTTGCAACTTGGTGATAATTTCATTTTTCGTTGCATTAACAATGTTCATATCTTCTATGGCAAAGGCTGGATAAGAAATAATGGATAAAAGGCCAGCATCAATCTCTTTTGATGTGGATGCCCTCGGTAACATGGAGTATAGAATAGACTGAGCAGGACATACATACGCAGCATTGAAAAACAAGAAAAACAAAGATAAAAAAACCATTAGTTTCATTCCAAAGTATATTATCAGATGTAGAAATATCAGTAGTGCTAGTTTGCATTCTAAACTGTTATGAACAAGACAGTCTCCAAGAAATTATTTTCTAATACATCCATTCCCGATTTCTCAAGTGACAGCATAGGATCATTATCAATCGACTGAAAACCATGATCATCAGAAACTTTATTCAGTTATGTATGCAATTTGTAAATGTATGTACACAAACAAAATGCTAAAAAGTTATGATATTTATATAGTTACTTACCAAGCACATCTAAATTATATTAAAGTAATCAAAATACCTTTACAATCCCTAAGGAATATCACAACTTTTGAACACCCCTATTGTTTGGAAACTGAAAGTTGAAAAATTTGTCATGCCCTAAACTGTGCATTCCATAGAATAGAATAACAGAGTTGGAAGGGACCTTGTATATCATGTAGTCCAAGGGTGTCAAACTCAATTTCATTGAGNGCCGCATCAGGGTTGTGTTTGATCTTGGAGGGCTGGGGGTGGGCATGGTCATGGCGGTCATGGCCATGGTAGGCATTTAACACAGGCTCAAGATGCATTTTTTCCCCTTCTCTACTTTCTTTCCATGGTTCTTTACTATAACTATTTTCCTATCTCTTCTATCAGATATTACTGGCAAACATTCTTCAAACTCCACTAAACTTTTTATTTCTAAATTTATACCTCATCATTTAATAGTAAATTGCTTTTCCAGGCAGAAAAGCTATTTATACTATTGTATTTTTATTATTCAACTAATAACAAAAACTAGTGTAATTAACATATTACAAGACCTAACAGCAGAGGTAAATTTCCAGAATAGTAAATAGAAATGGCTGTCAATTATAGATTGTTGATTGTAGATTAAATGGACCTACAGTAAAATCTGGCATTAAACTGTAGTATTAACATAGGATGTTTTGTCATTTTTAGTTGTTGGGCTAATTCTTCCTTCTCTAATAAATTTATCTTATGTTTTAATAAGTCCATTTGTAATTTTATTTGTTTTTGGGGGAGGTTCTTCTTGTAATTTCCTCTCCATCTCTTTATATTCCTGTTCAAATATCTTTTGTTATTTTTTCTCTTTACTCTTTTTCACCATGTATTTTATTGCTACTCCTCTTATAGACGCTTTTACTGTATCCCAATTATTTTGTGGAGATGTGTCCTGCTCTTTATTTTCTTCAAAAAAGAATTCCAGTTCTCTTTTCAATTTGAAATTAAAATCTTTCTCTTTTAGAACTGACCTTTGAAGTGTCCATCTAAAGGCTTTTTTTGCCCAGTCCAACTAAATCTAATCACGCCAGGCGGCAAATTTGATGTGGGTAAAGAATTGGATAACATTAAGGAATAGTAGATTATTGACCTTGGAAGGACATGACCTGCTGTTGGGATGGCATGCCTTCCTTTGGTATAA
>AZIM01003005.1:186175-196921 GCA_000516915.1 Ophiophagus hannah | reverse complement strand
GGGGCCCGCAGCTTTGCGTGTGTTGATCCGACTCAGAACAGCTATAAAATACTTATAGCAACTTCAGACTTCCAGCTGATGTCGCAGCTCTATCAGATGTGAGGAGTGGGGCCTCCGCACTCCCACACTGAGTTCTCCCTGTTGGAGGGCTCAAAAAGGAATTAAAGCCACCCTGTAGGGGTGATGAAGAAAAGAGGGGTGCCCTGCAGTACGCAGAGAGCAGCAACTCTCCTGCTAGACTCAGGGCTTCTTGCCTCTCCCTCGACAAAGAGAGTCAGGGCAAGCAAGCAAGCAAGCGGCAGCAACGACAACAAGCAAGGAATGGGAACCAGAGAGCAGCCAAAGAACCGTTGGGCAGCGCGCGTGACTCTGATGAGCAACCAAGGCGGGAGAGGAAGATAGGGCGGGGCGGGGCCTGCCAGTGGGGCAAAAAGTTAAACGGTTTGACCAGTTTTTTTGCAAATGGGATGGGGGAGGGCAGTGTGATTTACAGACCTGAAAATCAGGTGGGAGGCGCGCATGTGCAGTGGAGCTGAGTTGAGCCGATGGCTCACATGCCCGCAGAGAGGGCTCTGCGTGCCACCTTTCTTATTTAAAAGAAATAAGAAATAGGGGAAATATTAGCAGATGTAATTTTGGTATAACAGAATACAAATAATAATTTGATGGAAAAGATCAGAGGTTGAAAGATGGTATTACCATGTATGCTTATAATATCATTGGCATTAAAATGGAATATTGAATAACTACTTTTTAAAAAACCATGTATATTAATACTAGGATTATATAAGTTTGATTATACTATTATGATTATCATTATTGATGTCTAAATGAATTATACCCAGGGGCCACACTGTTCATGTATTGATATTGATGTATACTTAAAAATAAAAATCTAATAAAACTTGAAGAAAAAAAAGAAAAGAAAATACTTACAGCAACTTTATAGGCAGCCTCGATATAAAATACAAGATTCTGTATAAAGGCCACTTCATCAAGTGTGAAAATAATACGCAATCCTGATTAAGAAAGAACCATTATTAAGACATTTAACATAAATCACATGCAATAAAATGAACTATTCATCTTTTTACTTCATTCAGTAGTTTATCATTCTTATAGGAAATTTCTCACATAAATAAATTTTAAAATAAGCATGAGCATATAGGTGGTTTCCTTTGTTTACCTTTGCAAAACAATCTGTTTACAGTTCATACTTAAACCCAGTTAAAATATTCAGAAAACAACACATAATAGATGACCTTCTGAAGGATGAGGAAGAATTTTAGACAGCTACTAGAGGCATGCATGCCAACTTATCCACTCCTGCTTATTGGGGATGGCAAAACAATAAGTCGAATACTGAAGTTAATTTTTTCTATAGCTAGCTGATATGACAACACTGAATTTTTCTTAGAAGATTCCCAAGGTCACTATTATTATGACATAGCTTACCTGATGCTGTCATCTGAGCCAGGAAGAGAAGGTAAAGCGAAGTTGCATCTACTTGTAGATGTCCCCACTTGTCATCTGCAACTACTGTTCCACAAGTGGCCGTGTTATATTTGGCATGCAGGCAATCCTTGGTACTCTGAGTGTGCTTGAACTTTTCAACCTTATCTACCTAAGGAAATCAGGAAACATTCCAAAACCAGTTTTTGAAGCACAAACTTTCATAAATTATGATTTTGTCTCAGGACCCAAATTTTGGCACTGTTTAATTTCAGAAGGTTTAATCAACAAACCTTTAATAAAACATTGTGCATGCATATGTGTACATTTTTGAATCAATTCTATAAGCAACTGCCTGGATCAGTCCTTGCAGGGTTTTTAGCTAAATATCAGAAATGATTTGCCACTGCCTTCCTTCTAGGGTTGAGAGAAAGTAACTTTCTCAAAGACAGATAAATTTAATAAATAACTAAATAAGGTCACCAGCTGGCTTTATGCTTAAGGCAAGATTAGAACTTATGGTCTTCCCATTTCTAGCCTGGTAACTAAACCACTATACCAGACTGACTTTTTCTCATTCTTATCCAAAATATTTATCAAACCCCAAATTTAATTGAGCAGATTACTTTTGAATGGAATCATTCAGTCTAGTGTGGCAGCATATTACTGCAACAGTAATACTTTGGATTTAAAAAAAAAGATTAAAGCTTACTTTCAGTCACCTTGTAATCAGATATATTTTACATCACATTGGGATAACTAGCAAAAATACAATATTTGGAATTAGCAGAGTTAGGTAGTATTCTTAATTCTCAGCTTCTAAAGAGGGATATAAATTATTCTAAATGCAGCCAATACATCATGCCTAAAATATCATGAAAACAAACCCGAGTTGATACAATTGTTAAACCAATCCATGATGGATGTTCTTATCAATGTAAACAAAATGGAGTCTTACTTAAAGAAAAAAAATGAGCTACCTAAAGAACTAATTTCAATCTAAAAATAAGAAAGGCTTCATTTCCCATTTTTATTTATCTGTCTGTCTGTCTGTCTGTCTGTCTAACTATCTTATAGTCCCTTAATCTGGGGTAGAATTGAGGCGACTGGACGGAGCTAAGCATTTACTGTAGGAAAGTATACTTTGTTATTTACTTATGTGATTTATACATTGCATGTGTATAGTTGACACATACTGACTGGAACTGAACAATTTTGATTAGATTTTGGGGTGGGGAGGGGAACCTTGGAACCATTTAAAGTAGTAATATAAACAGATATATTACAGAAACTTAATACATTATAATTGTTTCCCATCCCATAAAGAGAAGGGGGTGGGGAAATCACACTGTCAAAAATCAGCTTTTTTCCACAATTTTATAGGGACTCCAGGGCTACTAAACAGTGTTCTTCTTTACACCAAAACTCAGAGTCACTTTAATTAGATTTTATGCCACTGCTTATAAATTAGTAAAGATTCGTGTTGATTTTTACCTGTCTCATCATACATTGCAAGAGCCCCCGCATTAGTTTCACAACATTCTATGGAAGTAAAAGAAAAATCATTACTATCCAATTTAATTTTTAGAAAGTATACCTACAGTATAACTAATGATAAATGTTTGTGCAAAAATTGAATATCTAGATTTATGCATTTATATACAGTGTTTTGGAACTCTTCCAGTATTTAAAAAAGCTTGTCTTAGATCAGCAGTCCCTAATCTTTGCAGCTTGATGGCCCAAACAGGGGGAGAGGGGGAACTGAGCCACGAGAGTGGGGGGTCAGCATGTGCAGTACACCCATGCAGCACACGCACAAGTAGCCACCGACCCACCACTTGTGCAAGTTGAGCTACGTGTGCGCATGCGTACACTGTAGCCAGTCACTCACGCAGCCCAATTCTGAATAGGTCATGGTGCAGGGGTTGGGCACCTCTGTCTTAGGTAACATTTGACATATTAAAGATGTGCTGTCAATTTACGATAAATTAACCAAGATATCATAGAATTAAAAAAAATGATGACACATCAAAAGCTTTAAAAGAAAGTAGTTCTTATTCAAAAACCCATGTTTATCTTTTTTCGGTTCTCAAGTTTTAACATTACTCCCAAATTAACAGATTTTGTAATATATTTAAAATGAAGGACATATTTTTTATAAAAGCACTGGTACCATTTACCTATGTATATGCTTCATATATAAGGAAATAAGTGTAGTCGCAATCTGTACCTGTTCTAATTCATATGCTTTGGCTTTATCTTCATCCCGGTCTGCATTCTTCCTGTAGGCCATCCCTAGGCCCCAGACAGCCAAAATGCTGTATATATTATCTCGCACCCAAGCATCCTTTTGCTCTGTGCTGGCAGAAAGTAGTCCTGTAACTGGATTCTAAATTTTAAAAAAATAAATGGAAGGAAAATAAGGAGCAATTTATTAAATATGATATAGAGAGTTACTGTTTCATAATGGTTGAGGAATAAAGCTCAGAATTAGGAAGATTCCCCCCCCCCAATCTAATCTCTATAATGAAAGCAGTTGGCCATGGTGGGCATGCTACTATTTAATTAACTAACATATGCAAAGTCTGTTAGTAAACAATACCAGCTACATTATAGGGTTACTTTTTAAAAAATTTAAATGAAGAACACAACACATTTTGAGATACTGACCACAAAGTCCCATCTACTTCCCTTTGGTGAACAGGAAACTTTTATACAGAATTAAGACATTCTAAGTTGCTATTTGTAAGCCTCACCAGGTTGAAGTATGAGATTGCAGGAAAATGAGCAGAACACAAATCCACTATGATAAAGGCAAGATAATTAACTGTCATTTTGTCTAAGATTTTCGGTTGACCATATAATATTAAAAGATACTAGACAAACCATGACCTGTTGGGTCATCATTTCAGATAGATTTCCTTACTTAACTCCTGAATGACAGAGCTTCTAATGTACTAGAGAAGTTCCTAAAAATTCAGGGAAATATTCAGAGTTGTTACTACCTTACCTTGAAAGTAGCACAACTCTATAGACACCACATTGCAATACAGTAGTCCAATTGGGAAGGGATGAAAGCATGACTGACATAAAGCATTTCCCTGTCTACGTATGGCACTTCATGCACATGAGATGAATTTGGGCAAAAGACATCCTGATCACAGCAGTTCAAGCAGGAGCTATGAGTCCAAGAAGGTCCCCAAATTGACTACCAGTCCTAAAGAGGGAGTGCAATCCCATTCAGGAGGAAAGAAGGAACTACTCCAAACTTAGAGAGTTGAAATGTCCATAGCAGCTCAATCTTGTCAGAGTTGAGCCTATGTTTGTTCTTTCTCACCCGGATTCATACAGCCTTTAGATATTGAGACAAGATCTTTCCAGCATCACCTAGCTGATCATTGGCCAAGATATATAGCTGGTTAATATCAACATAGTGATGATACTGCACCTCACAATACCAAGTGGTCTTATAAAGATGCTAAACAGGAGGGGCAAGGGCACTGAGCCTTGAGGCACCCAAAACAGGAGAAGCCTCCAACTCCTCTGCCTCATTAACCCCAACTCAGCCTGAATACAGAGAAAATAGATAAACCCTTAGTACACCCTGCCTCCCACTCGTAATCCCATTCCAGAAGTATACTATGATCAAAAGCCACCAAGAGATCAAAAACAGGAGAGTTTCACTATCACTGCCTGAACTCTGCTAAAGGTAATCAACAAGCACAATCAGTCCCAATAGTGGCCTCCAGACAAGAAGGGTGGCACACAAATCAAATAAATACAAATCTAATAAATAAAATAAATACAAATCTAATAAATAAATATTGTGCATTAGTTAAAAACCAGACTCAATTCAATAAATATACTGTTCTCTGCTATACTGGTTTTTCAAATATTAGTTGTTTTATAGTTTCTTATCAGTGTCCTAATTGCGATTTGCTCCATTCCCAAGCACCCCATAGGCGAGCAAACACTTTTTGCCCAGACAGAGAAATGACGGCGACTCAAAGCTTCATGTGCTTGCAAAGAGGATGGTTTGAAACAGAGTGGCTAGTTCCATTTCAAAGTGTCCCCTTTGCAAGCTTCATCTCCCTCTGGGAGAAAAGTGTGCAGCAAAGTGTGCAGGTGGAGGCAAAGGAGATCCCAATGTGCTGCCCACTCCATCCCATAATCTCTTGGCTTGCCTGCGGCCATGCCGAACACACTCCTGTTTGGGGTGTTGGGATCTGCCTCCACCATCCCCCATGCCTCTGCCTTCGCCTGCTGCTGGTGCATGTGCCAATGCGCGAGCCTCCCAGGAGTCAGGTAACCACACAGCACATCCGGATCATCTGTCTTCTCCCTCCCCCGCCTCTGCCTCTGTGCTCGGACTTATTGGTATTTGCATTGCGCCAAGGGGCTGGGGGGCTGTGGCTGCTGCCAGACACAATTAGCCCTCTCACACTCGTTGCCTCTCATGCTGGCCATGCCCATCCCCGGGCTTATTTTTAGGGTAGGGCTTATATTAGGCCTGCCCAAAAAAATCAGTCTAGAGCTTGTTTTTGGGGTGAGTCTTATTTTTGGGGAAACATGGTACAGACTACAGAAAGATCACAGAGGCCTAAGATGAAACCACACAAGTAGAGACCATATGCCATACTTTCTTTTTCAGGATCATGCCTTTTTACTCTACCCACATAAAACTTTTTCAGATGCCTCAAAAAACAATTCTAAATAACCTCAAATATCTAACACGGTACATTTATTTATAGAGCCAACAAATCTAGAGAGATATACCAAATCATAACCAGTAATGTACTGTACTCACCTGATGATTCAAAATGGTCTGTTGGACAAGCCGAGCGTAGCCATCTAGGCGGACTCCAGAATTGCTCCTGCTCCTCATTTTCAACTTCCTCACAATCCCTTATGAAACATGAAAGTGTTGTTGGGGACTGTGTGAGTTGACAGAACCCCTTTCTTTCTCTCTAGCATCTGTTAGCACTTGTGGTTCATTCACTCATTAGCACGCAGAACTGCAATTGTCGCTGGCAACAGGCAACAGACAAAAGAAACAGCAGCTATCATTAACAAGCATACCAGGTGCAGTCAAAATGATAACTTGCAACTTTTATATTTCTAAATGAAAGCAAACTTACCTTTCTACATGAATAATTACCACTACTAATTACTATGCCACTCACTAAAATGCTGCAGCTAATAGCTGCACTTGTGTGCATAAATATCTGTCAAATAATTTATCGACATAAGGATTTAACTGTTCCATCTTTATTCTAGGAATCTCAGACAGTTTGAATAGGATTTTTTTTTACATTTTTATCCTTACAAGGATCTTGAGTGGGGGAGAAAGGTTGAAACGCTCTAGTAGATTTACATTTTGAATATGCTGTTATTTGAATCAGTGCTCCCAATTTGTTTAATATATTACTACCTATAATACAGTTATGAACACAACCATGATTCTGATGAAAAGGGCGTCCCAAACAACAGTAAACAAGGGCAAATCACTGTTTGTCTTTGCTGGCAGGCAAGGTTCTCCTATAAATTTGCACTGGGAAGTTGTGAAGCAACTACAGAAGCATGACTGCTTCAAAGTTGTATTATCTTGTAGTATCTTATGGCAAACTGTGTGTCCTCCCAAGATTTTGGAGACGTCCAAAGCAGGCACATTTTCAGCTAAAATGCCTCCTTAGTGGCTTCAACAGACCCAAAACAAGTGATCAAATGATTTCCATCAGCCTAATGTTAGTGACTGGGTTCACATATCATATTATTAATGCAGTAGTGACACTAAGGAGATGTTCAGATCAAGTCAATGTCAACCATCCCAATATGCTAGCCAGCAAAGGAAACTCCTGAGACAGTTTTGTTCTCCAAGAGTATACTTTACTGAAAAGCCATGTGGGTACAAAAGTGGAAAAGCCAACTCTAACATTTCAAGTGCGAAAGCATAAGATAAATTCCCCTCCCCCACCCATCCTCCCATGGTCCTTTGTCCACCAATCAATTGTACCTGGATTGTTTTGATAACAATCTGTTAAGTTGTGACCTGTTGGCCACTGTCCCCTCCAGCAGCCGAATCAGAGAAGGAGAAAGCATGGGAGTCAGGATCAGCATCAGGGCAACCTGGGAGCTCTGAGAGGGAAGAGGGAATGGAGCTGGCAGAGAAGAGACAGAGGCAGAGCCTGGGCCACCCATCAGCCTTCAGATGGACAGTCAACAGCCTCCAGGTCTGGAGGTGGTTGATGAAGAGGAGGAACAGCTGGGTCAAGTGACTGACGCACAACTGTGCAGAAGGCAGAGGAGAGCAGTGGAAAGCCGTGGGCCACTCCTGGGGAAGGAAGAGCCACCACTACTAGTGAGACCCCATCCTAGCTCTGGGGATAAAAGACAGGGGGCAGAGATGAATAGGTGTGACAGACATATTCATCTTCCGGCAGGACAGACTTGTTACCTTGTGAGATAAAATTTTTGTCGGAGCTGCCAGCATTCCGAATAAAGGAATCTTTTGAGTTCGGTCAGAGGGTTTGTCATGTTTGGGGAGCTGGATCAGAACATGTTAGCTTCGGAGCTTCTCAGCATTGGTGACCTTGATGTGGAACTGTCTCCGGCTCCAGATGCATTCCAGAGTTTGCCTCCCAAACCACCCACACATTCCAATGCCTTCCTTCCTTGCAAGCAAGCTGTGTAGCAAGTCAGCTATGACAGTCAGTCTCCAAAGAGTAGAGGTGATGTACAGATTTCATGTTTTCTGGAGCATGCCTTATAAGTGAGAATGGGAACTTTATGTTTACCACATCAAGCACAATAGTATTTGTTAACTGAAGAAAAAAACCCACTAAATTTCTATTTGGAAGTATTTTAGATAAGGAGCCATATAATTTTCTGAAAGTTTTCACTTTTTTCAACTTTAGCATGAGTAATTTACAATATGGTATGTAAATCTTGCAAGGAATACCATGATAGTTATATAATAAAATGAAAATAAAAGATAAACCACAGGATCCAGATTTGAAGACTTAATGCATGCCTTTTCTATTTTGCATAGTCCTTCCGATTGAGTCTTGGTTGAGAATTTATGGGAAACGGTAATCTAGCATGTCAGAAAGGGACCAAATCATCATAAAATCATGAGCATTACAATTTGTATACAATTTGATTTGGAAAGCAAAAATGACTAAAGCCTTTGTGACTTAATATTAAAACATATGACTTCATTACACATTATAGACTCTATAACGGCACTACGATGTCCTCCAATACTGATGGATTCCAAAAGTGACTCGAAAGCATTATGGCACATAGTTACATAGAAACACAAATATAGGCAGCAGGACAAGGAGGAGGTCCCAAGGTCATCGAGTCTGGCTCTCAGTAGATACTATTTATTAGATACTTCATCCTGTTCCTCATAAGTCCCAATGCGACATAGGCAGAGATGCCGATCTTACCTGCCAAAGATTGACACGGGTTCTCATTTTCCAGCTAGCGGCAAATCGGCTTCTCCAAGCTATTCTGTCGGAAGGAAATATTCTTCGTGTCCCGCCCCTCCCCACTTCAAAAGTAAAACCAACCCACCAAATTCTTGTCCAATGCTACAGCCGATGTCGTCCTCTAAAGAATGCAATGACTAGTTTGCAAGGCTGCAGCAAGGGAGACTCTGTAGTCGATCACAGAATTTCGGGGGGTGGGGGGGGGGGGGAAAGAAGGCTGTTCAAATAAGCAAACAAGGCTAAGCTCCCTGNTTGGGGGGGGGGGGGGGGGGAGGAAAGAAGGCTGTTCCCCGCGGGAGCCCGCGATCCTAAACACGCTAGGCGAGGCTCATTACGTGCAGGCGACACGGAGGCCTGGAAAACGTTCCTTCCTCATTATTAGACTCTAAAGGACCCGCAGAAGCTCGAACTGAAACACCACCTCTTTCTTAAAAAGGCTCGCGGCTTTTAGCCGCGTCCTGAAAGATCAATAGAGAGCCTTAAAGCGTAAGATATTGACATCGTTCTTCAGATGCAAGGCTAGCGGCGGGAAGATATTTTAAAATCGATTACGTGTAGGCTCAGGGTAGGGGGAGAGGGCCCTTCGTTTTATTTTTACCGTCACGTTAGAGGTTTCTTTATGAGGCTGTCGGGACTCGAGTGGCTGCAGACCGTCTTTATGTTGCGTCAGCAGAATCCCCAGGAGCTAGTTGGTGGTTCTGAAGGTCAAAGTTGTGTGCTATGCAGGTCGTGATTCGTTCGTATAGAGTTACAAGCTTTAAAGAGGGTTTAAAATTACTGCATTGCTAAGGATAGCTGTGTTACATTGTAAAACATAGGCGCGAATAATCCTAAAGCATTTGGGCAGATAACTAGGCTTCAGACTGAATGTCCTTAACTAACCGCTTCTTTAAATGCATATGTATTTAAAAATTTGTCAGCCATAGTTTAACTTTTTACCAATTCTGCCGTTTGGTATTTTAGACAATAGAATCTGCAGTGATTTGAGAGATTAAATATTGAAGTCCTTGTAAGGCCAAATCATGGAATGCATTTTGTATAAGTATCATTTTTTATGGATGAAAATATTTTGAACATAAGGGATACAACATCAANGTGTGTGTGTGTGTGTGTGTGGATGGGTTAAGAAATAGCTCAAAATTAAGTCAGTGTAAGAATGTTGGAAGAAATATCTATCTGGTTCGGTTCCAAGCTAGGAGGAAGACACTGGAAATATGGAGGCTGATTGGAAAAATGGTTTATTGTTGAAGCAGAAGCACATGGATGGTTGTGGTGTAACTGACCACATGGAATTGAGAGTGAGGGGTTTTTATACCTTCTCTTGGGCTTTGAACTTGAGTTCCTGCAAGAACATCAATTCTATTGGTTGTCAGACTCCCATGGGGCCATGTGGGGTCATGTTTGTCTGAGATAAGTTTGGTTGAAGCTTGGCTGATGCAATGTCCTTAGGAGATTGTGCGATGCAGTGAGCTCTGCTGCTAGTGGGTTAATCCTATTGTGTTGTGGAGGGTCATGTCTTAATCCCAACCCTGGAGCTGAAGGTCTTTTGTTTTGTAGATACGCTGGCCCAATCTTTCTCAATGCACACAAAATATCTGCTGGAGGCTATTAAGAAAGACTTGGGGACTGATTTCTGTCTCCAAGAGCATGTTCTTCTATTTCTCCTTTAGGAAAATATAATACTCTGCCTTTTTAATATTTATTTTTTTTACTTTTATTTTTTAATTTTATTTGATTTGTCAATTGCTTACAAGATAATAGGTATAAGTACTGTATAAACATAGTTATGAATACATGGATA
>AZIM01003005.1:168690-179662 GCA_000516915.1 Ophiophagus hannah | reverse complement strand
AACCGGTTCTCCAAACTGCTTAGAATGTTAACTGGTTCTAGCAAATAGGTGTGAACTGGTAGAATCCCACCCTTGGTCCTGACCCTCTTGCTCCCTTTCCAGCATAAGCATCCCAGCAAACCAAAACTGCATCATAATGATAATATGCATGTACTAATGTTATGGCACAAACTCCACCCCATCCAATGCAAGTATTTATGCTTTTTTTGTATCATGATACAATTCATCACTTGTCCTGTTTACTTCCCTGGCATCTGTGTTCAGAAGAATCAGATTAGTTGTGTTTCCCTCCCAGTTTTTAAGCTAGCTTTTTTTGAGGTTGTGAAATCTGAAATGCATAAAGTCCCAAACACAATATGTCATACAAAAAATTATCTTACTCCATCCTGCCCACAATCCAAATCAAAGTATAAACAAGCTACTTGGCTGATCTATTTTTCCTCCCATAATTTGTAACAAGAAAATAAAATGGCTCTGGAAGGGAGTAGAGAGACCCAACTAGTTTTCTACCCTCATTTCTGCCTTGCTGCTACAGCATTTTGACCTGAGGAGAGAAATGTTGGGTTTCTCTGTAATTCTCCATGCCATCATAAAGCTGAGGAAAAAAATGTATAAGAGTTTCTGCAATCATAAAAACTAAAAACTGCATCATTTTCTTCAACAGCAAACAATACATTATGGAACAAGTTAATCTGACTTTAATTGACACTTTTATTTGAGAAAAATATAAAGTGAGTAGGAGAATCAATAAAAAACATTTATACAATGCTCCTCACCTCTTGCCTTCCACTACCCTCATTTCTGGCCCTGGCTTCCAGCTATACTGGCTGAAATCTATTTGGGAAAGGGTTTTTTTTAGAGGGGAGTCTCTGAATTAGAACCAGATGGGGTCATGGAAAGACATAGAGGGCTGAAGTTTCAACAAAAATAAAAAAAATTTATATTCAAGTAACGGAACTTCAAATCATTATGCCTGTAAACTGCATAACTAAATACAAACAATAGCTTTTTAGTATTTACCTGAATTCTCAGCCAGCCGGTATTTGCCACAACACAAATACCTTCTCCACTGTTTGCGAACATTCTCCTTTGCAATACAGTAAAAAACAAAAATGAAAAACCCTGCAAAATAATGTTTAAAGGAAGTTATGACATTTTATTTTAAGTAAATAGATATAATTACAACCCCATTTTTTCAGAGTTTATTTTACCTTTTAAAAATCTGCTATGTGAGGGCAATTTTGCATAACAGAGCCACCAGAGAAACTGATACTACCATGTATGCAATGTTGCAAAAGTCTTGTGGTACCAGTTTACATGCCTGTATGTGCATGCCAAAAAATCAAAATGCAGGTAAAATTCATATCGTCTGCAGTTCATAGAACAGAAGGAATGCACACGGTCTTCATTTAATGACTGGCTCTAGCGACTGTTCATAGTTACAACAGTGATGAAAAAGTAACTTTTGTGACCTATTTCATATACTAGGGACTTTGCTGTAAAGCAAAGGAAAGCTGAATTAGCATCATAAACACAACTGGTTTCATTTAGCGATTGCTTTACTTAACAACTGAGTTCCAGTCGCAGTTCTGGTCACTAATTGAGGACTTTGTGTATGATTTTGGCTGTTACTAGAGAAAATGGAAGTAGTCTTTTGATTCCTTTTATAAACATTTCATAAGGTCAGTGTTTGTTAAAGCTTTTTCTTTCTGGATCCCTTTTCATTTTTAAAATTATAGAGGACCCCAAAAGAGCTTTAATTTGTGCAGCTTATATTTACTAATATTTAACATATTAAAAGTTAAAATTGATGCATTTGCTGTTGTTACCACTTCTCACAATTGTTTGATGGGATTTTAATTATATATTATTTTTCAACATAGGCTGGCAAATAACTTTGATTTTGCAGATCCCCGAGAGGCTATTGAGAGCCTCCAGGGTTCCCAAGACTACCCTTTTAAGAAACATTGCCTTAGGTGCTTCAGATTCTCTTCTGCATTTTAAACCTGAGAGTTGTTTCATTCATCTGCTGATTCTAAATATACATATTTCATAATCAGGGTGGGGGGTGTCTGCAGAAGGAAGTGTCCAAAAAAGCAAAAGTGGCAGCAGGGTCTGCACAATCAACATCTCAGCCCTTTTATACAAGTTTTGACCTCAGACATATGTACAAAGGGGTGGAGTTTTGATTTTGTGCTGGTGATTACCACACTGACTTTTTCCATTCTTCCTCAGAGATAACCATTTTCATATTTATGAACAGTTTTGACAGTGTTTGCCATATAACAAAATAACATAGCTTTACTGTCACAGCTTCTTGCTTTTTAACAATGCCTTAGTTATAACATCAGTACTACTAAGCAGTGCTTGGTTTGTGTGATTTATGTGTTTTCAAAAGGATTTATTTAAATATAACAATAATGCCATTTAAAACTTATACAGAATAGATAGGGTCAATTATTTTATATGATGATAAAGCAAACTAGTAAAATAGGATGAAATAATTCATTTTTGTACAGTTAAACAAGATCAGTCTATCGTGAGGTACTTAAATCACATACCTTGCAAAGTATTAAAAATTGCAAAGAGATACATAAAAATAAGATTTACAGGACCCCATGCAAAAAAGGCAAATCCCCAAGTAATTCCCAATAAGAATGTAAGGCCAGCAACACTCCTGAGATCTTGTATGCTAGTTTTCCTCTGGGCACCAAGCTGCTTCTTCTTTTTGATTCTACAAAGCTGAATCAGTACTACTATGAACATACTGATGTTCAGCAAGAATATTGTACAGAAGTATCCCACAACTGTGATGTAAAATACAATGTCATTCTTAATCCAGCAGCTAAAATACAAAAAATAAGGTATACATCAATTACATATACATATTTTAAAACCAAGAGGCCAAAGTTTAGATCCAGCAAGTCAGCTAACTATACCCATTAACTGAAATTAACTGAAATTAATAAGTAGACAATATGCATTCCTTAAAGATATAATATCTAGCTTAATCAGACTGTAACCTGATTTAAAGTTCAATTTGATCCATTATTGTAACTTATTAATCATATCTACAATAAACTCTTTTAATATCCAAGGTAAGCCTTATTTAAATTTTATCTTTTTATTTTTATACACATATGTGATAGAGGAGTTATTACTATATTGTGTTTTTTGTTTATTGTTGATAATACCATAGAGGGAACTTTGTGACTGTTGGTTTTGTCCTTGGATTGGTAACTTAGCAAGAAGCCACTGTTGCTGTTGGATAGCTGATCATTTTTCTCCAGATCAGTTGGGGTACACCTCAAACAATAAAACCCTCATTTTGCAATTTGTGATACTGGAGCTTTGGTAGTCTTGAGGAGGAGCCAATTTTCCATTGATGGAAACTTCCATCTGTCTCTGCTTCCCTGACCTTTTCCCTTCCCAGTATCACAATGTCCCCATGGCATGCTTCTAAGTAGTTTTGTAGCTAATGGCATAGTACTATTTTTTCATGTCTTCACTGCAAAAAATAAATACAGTGAAAGTCAAGGAAGGGAACAGCAGGGGTGCTGAGGTCGAGTTTGTTCCTCCATTATTGCTCATTGGAAGATTGCTTGTTGTCTCTGTTCATTCTTTTTGCAACAGCTGTAGCAACAACAATAATATGGTGTTCCCAGACCAAGTCTGAAAGTTTGGGAAATATTTCTAGAATGACTATGGAGAGTTGCTGCATAGCAGCAAGCTTGCTGGGGAATTCTGCCATTTGAAAGCTATACATTTTTGTACAGAAATTTAAAAGATTTGTGTTTTATAAGAAAAGAAACAGATTTCTTTTAGATGTTTTAGATTATTGTCTAAGTTTTACTTACAATTCATCAGATGAGCCATTGGGAAATTTTCCATATGATCCAAGCCCATAGTTATATGGAGATACTGCTAGTACAATGGTTACTACTATAGCTGGTAATCCTGAAAGATCAAACAACACCTTGAGAAAAATTTAACTGTAAT
This sequence comes from Ophiophagus hannah, assembly GCA_000516915.1. Classification (NCBI taxonomy): domain Eukaryota; kingdom Metazoa; phylum Chordata; class Lepidosauria; order Squamata; family Elapidae; genus Ophiophagus; species Ophiophagus hannah. Next base: position 175,663 of record AZIM01003005.1, on the reverse strand, counting down.
AAATTTGAACCAACAAACAAGAATAAACTATTGGATTTTCAAGAAACAGAAAAGATTTTTCCCAGTGGGTTTCAAAAGTTCAGAGCATTTTATTTCACTATCTCAATCTATCCTATAAATCTGAATGCTTTATAGGTAGGATGATGTTTTGAAATCTACAACAAGAGATAATTGTAGCTGTTACTTATATGGGTCTTATTCCAAAAGTGCACACTAGCTAGTAATATACAAATATCCCTCCATTTGAATCATATTTAGGAACTAATTAAAAATTTCCTTTGAGTATTAAAAAGAACTTCCTTTTAAGACATCTAAATTGATGTCTATTAACAATAGTCTTATTTGCTGGGCCTTTACATGACTATTACCTAGGACAGAGAACCCTTCCAATAGCTTGGTTTGACCTGCAAATCTCTCCTGTATAGAAGTAACACTCTTAAATGTAACAGACAAACACAAATTGCAGCAGGTAAAATTTGAAAACACAAAAACGTGATGGGAGGCTAATATGAATGTTCACTTATTTTACCTAAAATAAATGATATAAATTTAGCCTTTTCAAAGTAGGAAGCATAAGAAATACCATGAGTTTTTATATAAGGTATTTAATGTGTAACAATGCTAGCATTATAAGCTGTTAAATGTTATTATGATATATACAGTATGTATTTTCTTCACTTTGCATTGGGTGACAAAATAAACTGGGAGGGAAAGTGACTTGTGAAGGTTAATAATGTGTCTCAAAACTAAAAGTTTTCATGAATCTGTTAAAATCAACAGTATACAATATAGTGATGCATAAAACAGACCCAATAAAATCCATGAGGCTGAAGCTAGTCTTCATGAAACTTAACTGCTCAAAACTTCTCTATACTGATAGTCCTTGCCCACTGGAATAAATAAAAGTACACAGTAGTCTTTACAAATATAAATTCAGAAAAAAAACATATATACTTACCCCAGCCAATAATGCAGAACTTTAGAATATATTTTCTAACGTATGTATTGAATACTTTCACAAGGGCAAGATACATGTGAAAGGCTTCAAGGCCCATCCAGGTGAAAGAAACCAAAAGAAAATAATGAAGAAAGGCAGCAACTGAAATGCACAGACTCTGGATCTCATACAGAGCAATCCAGGAATCCAGCAGGAAAATGAGGTTTAGAAGAAGCAGCGCAATGCAGAGCTGGATAAGAATTTTAGATGGGTAGTCTCTTCGGATTTTCCTATAAACCCGAATACATTAAATATGTAAGCTCAGAGCTTTTTTTGATACATTTAATAATATATAATATGATGCAGGCAATGTTTATATTTGTTTTAATCTCTGAAACAAAAATCATAACCTTTTTCAAACACTGTTGTAAGACCATAGTAGCATGAGAATTGCTGCAATTTCTACTGGAAATTACAACTTTCTACATTAGTTTTTTTTTAACTTGCATGACAAACTGTAAATATGTTTTTCTAATAATGCCGAGTTACTAACTTATAAAACTGTAATAGCTTAAGCACCAAAATTATTACTTGAAAACTGCAGAAACAAAATATAATATTTTGCTAGTGAAATGTAAATAGAAACCAAAGAATTAAAAAAAAAACAAGGAACAGGGTTTTCTCCAGGTGAAAAGGTATCAGATGAGGAAAACCTTGACTAGACCCATGTGAAATCTATTGAAGAAAAATCTGTGCAAGGCACTCATTTGAATCACTAACTCTAGAATAAAAAATTCTAGGATATATTTTTTTATTATGAAAATGAATTGAGAAAATCAGTTTGTCTTATTTGATATATAATTTCTCCATTTTTACACTTGACTTTCTAGCTAAATAAAATGGTTATAATCTAAACTTCTTTTACTTTTCAGCTATTATGTATAAAAATTCTTTCTCAGGCTAATCAAAGATGCCTTATAATATCATAAACATGCCATTCTGTTTTCATTATTCAAGCTACAACAAATTGCTACCATATAGCATAGCCAAGTACTTACTCAAATGCAATGTAGGTAACAAGAGTCACAGAAAGAAAAATAGCTGAAAGTCCACAACCTATGTAGGTGATGAAAGTTAGAATTAGCACTTGAACTGGAGATATAGTGGGGTTTCTTGATAAATCCTAAAAAGAAACAAAAATATTGTTAACTTTTTTAAATCTAATTTTTAAAATTTTAGCACAGTTTGCCAATACACACAACTACATGTATATGTGTGTGTATACATTAAGTATATCCATTAATAATTAAGTATATCCATTAATTATTGGGTTGCTTAGAGTTTCAAATGTGAGATATAAATTATATAAACACACACACAAATAATATAATGATAATAAGATAATTTTATTGTCATTTTTTTTAACTGTGAGCACACTGGCCCACGTTAAAAATGAAATTCTGTTGCCTGCTCTCAAGAGAGAGTATATATCTTCCCAAACACCTACATAACACGTGCGTGCGCCCGCACATCACTGCCCATTTTCAATATGTAGCAGAAAGAGAAAACGGAGTTCACAAAGTTGATGCTATATGGAACAAAACTGTGACTGAATCTACATGTTCTGCTTTAGATATCACGAAGCCTCCTCCCAGAAGTAACAAGGAAAACAAGTTGTGAAGAGGATGTGTAGTGTCCCAGACAATCCTGTGGACTCTGTTCAAGCATCGCTTATATGCTAGTCCTGGATAGAAGGAAGTGAACTACCAATGATCTTTTCTGCCATCCTCACAACTCTCTGCACCGCCTTCCTGCCTGAAGCAATAATGTTTCCAAACCAGACAATAATGCAATATGACAGGATGCTCTCGGTTGTCCCTCTATAGAAAGTGGTAAGGACAGGGGAAGGAAGGTGAACTTTTCTCATGCGATACTGAAAATGCAGGCGCTGCTGAGCCTGCTTCACCAGTGTCTCACTATCAAGTGACCTAGCTAGCCTACTTGTTAGCTGCACATCCAGAAACTTGATGCTGCTAACCACCTCTACAGGTGAATCATTAATATTAATGTTATTAATATTAATATACAGAGCTGTGTGGCTGTGGCTGCCTTTTCTGAAATCAACAATGATCTCTTTAGTTTTTCCTACGTTTAAAATGAAGTTGTTTTTGTTATACCATTCACTAAACCCTCTAACTCCTTGCAGTAAGCACTTTTAATGTCATTTTGAATAAGGCCCACTACTGTTGTATTGTCTGTATATTTTACAATATGGTTGGTGGTAAACCTAGCACAACTATCATGGCTCAATACATACATCTATATACTACCAAAACTCTCAGGTCAAATCTTTAATTGGATGAAATGCATCATAGGGCAAAACCTTTTCAACTAAGGTATCTCAAATGAGTTAACTTACAGAACGCATCCAACATCTGGGCCCAATGGTTCATGGAATTGAAATTTGCCAAATTTTATTAATTTTATGACATAAATGATCATAAAGCATTTATAACATAATGCAAGATGTCTTAAAACATTTCCCATGGTCAGCTGCTAATGTTGGACTGTTCTATATTATGGGCTACTTTCAAGATTGATACATCTCTGAATACCTTTCTCAATTTTAAGGAACTTTTCAAATACACTAGAAGCTCTGTCATTTTTGAAGGCATTGAGGAATCTGGTAAGGAAATATTTCTGAGATGATTCAATGATTTACAGATTACATGTAGTCCTCGATTTACAACAGTTCATTTAGTGATCGTTTAAAGTTACAACAACATTGAAAAACATTGACTTATGACTGTTTTTCACATTTACAACTGTTGCAGCATCCCTATGATCATGTGATCAACATTCAGACCCTTGGCAACTGACACATATTTATGATGGTTTCAGTGTCCCAGGGTCATGTGATCATCTCTTGTGACATTCTTATAGGCAAAGTCAGTGGGAAAACCAGATTCATTTAACAATCATGTTACTAACTTGAAACTGCAGTGATTCACTTAATCTATGACAAGAAAAGTAGTAAAATGGGCAAAACTCACTTAACAATGTTTCACTTAGCAACAGAAATTTTGGAGAGAACTACCTGTATTTAGTGTAAGTATAAATTTGAACCATTTCCTCTGCCTTCCCACCTATTCCTGTATTCAGAAGCTTCATATTTTTAATCTGTATTATAACCAGGAACTAGTGAAGTAAGTTGCCTTTTCTCCCTTTCCATCCCACATTACAGCCACTGGGAAAATCTCAAGACACACTAAGTGTCTATGCAGCTTTTGCTTAGATAGTATAAGCATTGTTCTAACCCAGTCTTCAAGTAGTGATAAGACATTTACTCACAAGTAAAACAACTCCTTTTTATAACAGGACTAAGTAACAGTCTTATTCACAGGGATAAACAAAAAAAATCAAACGTAATTAGTCCCAACAAACCCAAGAAATCCAAATTGCTTGCTGTATACTAGAAAACAAATGGTTGTCTGTGACAACCAACCACTCTGAAACCTCTCCTATTTATTTCCCAGCCATGGAGGGCCTGGCTATCATCTGGGTCTGCCTCTCCCTGAGAGCCAGCTTACTGGTTTCCTTTGCTCTCCTCTCTTTTCCTCACTGCACATATGCACATCTGGGATGGGGCCCATCTGTTCCTCCCCCTCACTCAACTCAGGCCCCGAAGACAGCTGTCTCTCCACTTGGGGAGGACAGAAGGCCCTGGCTCTGTCTGTTTCTCTGATGCTGTTTCCTTATCAGAACCTTCCAAAGGCTCCGAAGCTGGCCCAGGCTCTCCCTTCACCTCCTCCTCATCTGACTCTGCAGCAATCTCTGCTGGTAGCTGACAGGGCCACAACAAACATTACCAGTAATATGCCAAAACTTGTCAGGTGATTGCAGTTACAGACGGTTTCATTCATTGTTCTTTCTTTTACCACACAACCTTCAGAATTCCAACTGCCTTGGTCACCTGCCAAATATTAAAATTCTTCTATTATCAAATTGTAAGCAATATAGTTTTTAACTAGCTTAGGTAACATAAATGAAGTCACATGATTGTGAAACATACCATTTTTACTGAAATCCCAGAAGGCACATCTTACTGTCAAATTCTCCTGATTGGAAGAGAAAAATAAATGTAGCTACATACCACATGAGTCATATATTAAAAAGAAGCAGCACTTGTTTGCTTAGATGTAAGGTACATCTATCACTTCAGACTGTTCTGTAGGGCTATAAGGAATTTTAAAAACACAGAAATTCCCTACAGAGTTTGCTCAGGTGAATTATCTGAATCAGAACCCTCATTTATTCCTGTTTTTACAAATAGAAAATACCAAGAATAAATCATGAGGAACTGAATGTGTAGGGGTGTTCTGGACATTTGTCAAAATATGCGAAACATCAAGCAGCTTTTGAACCTTATACAAGGAGTCTTATGAAATCTCTACTTAGTAATGCAAAGAAAAAATAGTATAAATGGACCTTTTTTATTAGTAGTATAATATGGATATGCAGCCTCAGTTCAAAAGGATGTATCTGCCTATATTACGTAATACTATATTATGCCTGTATTATAATAAAAACATATGGTAATTAGGAGGTAAATTGTACACAATATTACAGCTATATTAATAAAAATATCTAAGTATTCAGATAGTTAAAATGATTAATTTCTGAAATGAAGCATAAGTAAATAAAATATAGTGTGCAAACTGGTACCTGATTAGGCCTGATATTTTGCAGCGTGACAGTCACATTTGTCTTCAAGTTGTTGACTGAAAGGTTAGCAATACTTGATGATATAACATAGCTAAACAAAGACAAATTTTTCAGTGTAGAATCCTGTGAAATGCAACCATGTATATTCTTATTAAGTATAATAATGTTGCTTGGTAGAAACAATAGATTATATTTAAAAATTTCAAGCATGCTTTGAAGCTATAAAAGTACCTGGAATAGAGTTGTTTTTTTAAAAAAGTTAAATGTAATTCTAGAAGCTATATGCTTATCTTGAGGTGACAATTCTGCCATTATTGATGATGGAAGTGTAATGGATCCAATAATCTTTGATGGCACTTCAGTTCCAAGGGTAACCTTAAAAAAGACAACATTGTTTCCAAAAAATAAATAATGAATCTATATGCTTTGTGCTATGTATCAACATTAATGCAATAGCATCCATTCTTGAGGCCTGAAAAGCAGGCACATAATTGTACTTATTTTTATCCCATCTTTATTATTTATAAAAAACTCAAGGTGGGGAACATACATAATATTCTTTCTTACTCATATTACCCCATTACGAGCCTGGGGGGGGGTGCTAAGAGAAAGTGAGAGAAAATGACCTTTCATGGGCTGGACTAGAACTCATGGTCTCATGGTTTCTGGCCTGATGTCTTAACTACTAGACTGAATTGGCTCATGAAAATTTGTTTCCTCTTGCAAAGTGATTAACTATGCTTCTCTCTCCACTTCCTTCCTAGCAGCAATTAAAACATATCATAGATTTTTCAGATTTAGAAGTTTACATATTATACTTATTGCTACTTTTCACAGAAAACAAAAAGTGCACCATTACATTAGTAACCATTCAAAGTTACAATTAACCTCCAAAAAAAGTACCTATGACCCAGATTTGAAATTTCAATTACCATGCCCAGGTAGTTATGTGACTGCATTTTTAGCACTCAGCAAGTGGCCTGTATTTACAACGCTCTGCAATGTCTCACAATCACATGACCGTGATTTACAATGTTTTTTTTTGTTGGAAACTGGTATTTGCTTTCACTTAATGGCAAACATTTTGCTTAATGACCTTTGCATTTATTTGATGACTATGGCATTTGCTTAACCACTGCAAATAAGATTGTAGTCAGGCATGGTCATGTGATGACCTACTTGACGACCAACATGAGTTATAATTGTAATTCTGGGCTCAATTATAGTCATAAGTTGAGGGCTACCTGTATTACATTCTTTGAAAATAAAAACCCAGCTGGGGCTAGTTATTTATTTATTTATTTATTTATT